>BMAO01001827.1:0-75048 GCA_019973975.1 Trichonephila clavata
GCCCGTCACATGGATCGGTACCCCCCCTCTTACATTATACCATGGGTCCTGTACACGCTTGGCAGCCCAACTGGATACATTTTTATTTCCCACAGTAATTTTTCTATTCCCCCTGGAAAGAGGGTACAGAGAAACGCAATACTATACGGGTGCAAGGGTCGATTGATGTGAAAATGAGACGCATGTTGCTTAAATTGTCAGGACCCTTGTCACACGAGGGTCCACTCACGTAGACGATGGTTCGCACCACACGCCAAGAGGCAACGTCGTGAGATGGCTCGCCTCCAATGTTCCAACAACACCCCTATTGGAATGATTCTCTGTCTTTTCTCGACATACCAACGTTGTAATGCCTACACTTCATAGGTCGCTGCTTTCCCCCAGCTTGACTTGTCTCATTTTCATTTACCCTCCCTGACCTACCTCCATTACATGGGTCGTTGCCCAGCGTGACAAGTCTCCATTTCATTTGTCCCTCATTTTCATCCAGGATGAAACTATTTTTGTTCTCGCGCCCCATATTTTTTTCAGAGGAATTTGAAAAATTTTTTCAATCAACACACCCCAAGGGACACGATTCTGACCCCCTTTCCAAAAAGGTCGTTTTCCATTTTCAATCATTTTTGGAAAGGGTCACGGTGCTCGACTATTTTTTCGACCGACTGTATGGAACCTATGGTAAGGACTGTAAAACGAAATTCGCTTCCGATTTTACAGTGATTGCCATAGGTGTATGGTAGAGCGGTCAAAGCACCGGGGCCCCTGGAATCCATCTCCTGGGAACGTTGCCATGCCTCCATTTCATGTTTCGCTGCTTTCACCCCCCGCTTCACCAGTCTCCCTTTCCTTTGCCCCCCGGAAACGCCTCCATTTCCCCCTGACAGGTCTCCATTTCATTTGTGGCTCACCCCCCGTTTTAAATCATTCGTCTGGGTTGAAACTTTTTTTTTCTCGCGTCCCTCCAAAATATTTTTCGGAGGAATTTGAAAAAAAGTTTGTTTGTTCATTATGGACTGTTCATTTGCATAGTTCCCTGCACACTTGCATTTTGTGTCAAAAGGCGACAAGAGGGACAAAACTCTGACCAAAAGAGCCATTCTAAGGGGAATATCGACGTGAGACAGACGGTTCCCTGCACACTTGCATTTGGTGTCAAAAGGCGACAAGAGGGGACAAAACTCATACCAAAAGAGCCATCCTAAGGGAATGTCGACGTGAGACAGACTTTGCTTCATTGAGCTGAAAAAGGCAACAGGAGGGTACAAAGAAGGGGGGGGGGATAAAATTCAGACCAAAAGAGCAAGGTCGATGGGAAACACCACGAGGTGAAAAAGAACCGGGGACGTAGGACAAGAGTCTGACAACCGAGGATCGTTTGAAAAAAAGAGGGTTTTCAATCATTGGGGGAAAGGGTGCTTTTAAATCGACCGACTGTAGGGAGCCTAGGGTAATGACTGTAAAACGAGAGGCGTTTCCTATTGGACAGGGATGGCCATAGGGGAAGGGTAGAACGGTAAAGGCACTGGGGCCCCTGTGAGGTCTACGAGAAGCCCCCCCACGATTCAACGTGGAGCGCAAAAGTGGATACGACGTGTGGAAAGCGAGAAAAGTAACGAGTGTAGGGTAAAAATCTTTGGGTAAACCTTACATAAGGTGGCGTCATTTTGAACCAGGGACGATCCATGAGATGTATTCAAAGGGGTCGGGACACATTGGCCACCAGACCCAAGAGAGAAAGGTGTCATAATGCATGAAAAGTAACAACCACCCAACATCACATCCAAGGGATGTATGTATTCATAAAACAGTAAAGTAATTACAAAAAAACAACAAAAAAAACACTTTTTTAAAATTTTTTATGTATTAAAACAACTGTCATAAAACAATGACCAAACCACGACACGTTTTTAGAGTCCATAACATAAAGTGTACCAAAACCGCGACACATTTTTACAGTCCTTAACATAAAATGTACACATGTTTCAGTTTCACGACAGACTTTGAGGTTTTTAAAACCCTGTTACATTTTTACATGTGTTGCAGGTATTTTCACCTAGGGTGCCAAAGAGGAATTCCTTTGAAAGCCACTAAAAGTTTTACCATCTCATGTGAGTTTACTGGATCAACATTCTTTTCAGTCCAACATTTTCCATCAACAAACTATCCTTTTCGACTAGAAATACATCTCTTTGGGTCTTTAATACATCTCTTTGGGTCTTTAATACATCTCTTTCAGCCTTCAGTGCATCTCTTTCAGTCTTTAGTACATCTCTTTCAATCTTAAATACATTTCTTTCGGCTTTAAAGGTGTCTCTTTCCAATTTCAAAACATTTCTTTCAGCTTTCCACTTTTTTTCTTTGAATGTCCACTCGTTTTTAAAAACGTCGCATTCCCTCTTTAAATCGGCCACGATGGGTTTCCAATAATCGTCTCGTTCCTTTTGCATCTTTTCTTTCATTTCCTTAATTTGATTCATGACATTTTGTTGCTTTGGAGATAAAACGTACAGTTCGTCCTTGAGAACGTAAAGAGACTCTTTGAAATGTATTTTCTTGTCACCGTACAACGTCCAATACGTTTCGCCTTCAAAGGGAATCTTGCAACGGATAAACTTCCAACCCGTTACTTGAATGGGGACCCCCATTTCAAATGACGCCACTGGTCTGGCCCACGTTGAGCGTAGGGATCCCACCGCACCACATTCTTGTTCCCATTCTGCTCCGCGAGTAACCTGTGTATCCCGTCGGGAAACAGAGTGCATAAAACGGCAATGCTATGGGGATGCATAGGTCGATTGATATGGAAATGGGAGGTATGTTTCCCTTCTTCTACATTGTCTGGGATCCTACCATCACACGTGGCCTTGGGCTGGCTCACGTACACCAGGGTCCGAGCCAAGTGAAACGCATCTCGAATTTTGACGCATTTCTTGGCCCGTCCCATGTGGGGGACATCATAACGAATGTTATGTTTCCAAATGTCTTGAAACAAACTCTCCTTTTCACAAGCCAGAATCATGTGTCGATGTTGTATGTGACCCTCTAATCCGTCACACAGACACCAGAAGGGTAAAAGGACCAATTCGTCACGAATGGCTTCCATTTCCTGACAAAAGTGAGGAAAGACGTCGTGTTTCACCATAATGTGAAACCAATCCAGGTCTTGGCACAGGTAGCGTTGAATGATTCCGTGAATGTCCTTTCCCAAACCACTGGCGTCACTAAATTCGATTCCACGGGGCCACAAGTCGGGTTTTTCAAAGACGGAATCGTAAAATCCAACAAACGTGGGGTCTTTGCAACGATCATACAGGGAGTGGGGCGTCGAGACAAAGGAATAGCACTCGCACAGGACGTCTGAATCGTCGTAATCCGGGAGGGGTCATCGTCTTTCCGTTGAGCCACAAAGCCTTTCAAGCATTCCACGACATGTTTTATATTCTCACGCTTCATTTTTTGCCCACGAGGCCAAGAGGTCAATCCCATGCAAAAAACGCACTCGAGGCGATTCTTTAAAGAATGTTCTTCCAAAGCATGGGTGTAATAGTAATGACCAAAGGTCATGGATTCAAAGCAAATGGGACAACGGACGACAATATCCTTGGAGGAATCTATACACGTGTAAAGCGTCCTGAGAGACATGTCAGCAGCACACCAAAATAATTCTGGAAATATAAGATTATCCAAGTCAAACACATAGGCCTAAAAAAAAAAAAATTTTTTTTTTATTGGTTCACTTGGACGATAGACAACATTTTTTTACAGTCGTGGAAAAAAACTTTTAAAATCCTTCTGTTACACTACCGGTGTAAAGGTCCATCTTCTCCTTCCCTCTTGAGGTGTGGTAGAAAGTCTATTCGAGGGTGACACATGCACTCTTTGCAAAACGGTTCCCTCTTGAGGTGTTGTCAAAGGTCTATTCGAGGGTGACACACGCACTCTTTGCAAAACGGTTCCCACTTGAGGTGAAGGTCTATTCGAGGGAGAGGGTGACACATGCACCCTTTGCAGTACAGTCATGGGTCTCACGACGGCCACGGGTCGGGGAACCTGAGGATCTCTTTCTTGCCACGTAAACTTTATCTCGTGTTCAAAATGTTTTTGACCCTCCTTAGGGGAAGGAATCGTATAAGGTGTATTCCGCGTGGTGCTCTTCTCGTGGCGCATGACCAGGGAACTCATCGTGTCTTGCTTAGGGCTCACCACTTCCATTCGGCAACAGGGCTCGAACCCAATCTTCTTCCCCCAACAACAGATCGTTGAGGCTGGTAAAGACTTTCTGGTCCTGATGTTCAGCCCGTCTCAACGATTTCATTTGCAGATACGCATTTACCTTCCAATGATGAGGGAATAATCGCTTTCGGGCCCAAAAGGTGTTGGTGTGGGGCCACACATCCAGGGTGGTGTCGTGATAGGTCAGGGTCAATTCAGGAAAATACGAGACGAGGGTAGGTAGAATAGAGTCTCGCATGGCCTCCAAGGGCACCGTGCCCTCCTCCGTGACATGGGGAGTGATCAAAGGATGGTTCTGTAGGTACCAAAATCCAGTCTCGGTGCGTTCAAATTGGCACTTGAGAACACCAGGAGAAAAAAAATGGAGGGGTAAACTAGAAAATTCCAGACGAGTGCCGACTCGACACGGTAACACATACTTGTCCACAAAGGTGGGAAAGATGACTCGTGGAACAATAATGTAATAACGACGATGTGATTTGTAAATTTCAATCATCATAAAAGTGTCTTGAGTAGCAAGACTCGCTGAAGCATTTCAACTCTCTAAAAAAAAAAAAAATTTTTTTTTTTTTTACAATTCCTTCAAGCTTACACATTATCTTTTCGCTTCAAGCTTACACATTTTTTCTCTTCACGTTTAAACATTTTCTCTCTCTTTGACATTTTCCTTCTACTGGGTCCATTCGTTTGGAATTTTTTTCAAAGTGGGTAGGAGGTTACACATGGGTGACTTGTCCCTCCCAGTTAAACTGTTTCATCGTTTCGTGGACCATGTCATCCGCTTGGTGCTCTTTTCCAACATAATGCATCACCTCGGGTAGAATGGGATCCAAATACATGTAGGTGGCGAGATCGGTGGCTCCAATCACCAACTCCCATCCGTGGTTGTTTCTCTCCAAATAATCTTTGACCAAATGGTACTTGAGAAAGTGTTCCAACTCGTCTTGAGGTACTCGCACGATATCACTGTGATCCCAACCATTGTGGTCTCTGAACAGGGAAGGAGCTTGCTTCAAGTTTCGGAGGACATCTGAGTAGGTAAAGGATTGTAAGCTTCCCAGAGTCGGACGAATCTCGACCTGTTTATTATCAAACGGACTTTGAAGAAAGATGCGACAAGGAACCCATTGGGATTGGTAGCGCATCCATTCGATGGAAACGAGATAGTCGCAATTGGGTTGGGTAGCCATGACAAGAAAAAAAATCGAGCAGCTGAGAATAAATGAATAGAGTGTGAGCTTGCATATAAAGGTGAATTTAAAAAAAAAATTTTTTTTTTTTTAAGCTTCAGAGTTTCATGCTTGCAATCTTAGTTTGTTTTTGTAAGGTTGTAGGAAATTTGTAGGGTCCATTAGGGTACATCCTTCTCTTTTGGGTGTCTAGTGACAAGTTTAAGCCTGTCTAGTGACACGTTTAAACAAATCTGTTATAAATGAGTGCTTTGTGTTGGGTAACAACTCCCAACGCAGGTCCTTTTCAGATTCGACACCATTTTCTATGTTAGAATCTATTGACAGATTCAAGCATCTCTGTTATCAATTGACCCATTGTGTTGGGTAACAACTCTAATACGGATACATCTTCATTTTCAGATTCAGCAACACTTTCCATGTCAGAATCTGAAGGCAGGTCCGATTCCGTGTCGGAAGAGATGGCTTCAGTCACCCATAAGGGTTCACCGCTCAGTAAATCTCCAAAAATACGAAATCTGTATCCAGATGGACCACATCCAATAGCCGTTTTATCTCGTTTACATAATTTACGACGACAAAAGGGACATGTATTTTTACCGCTTGTAACCCATTGTTTTAAACAATTGGAATGAAACTTGTGCTGACATTGACTCAGTAGGTACCATTCCGTATCATCGCTACTTAAACAGATAGAGCAATCGTGGCTTGGGCAAGGCTCGCTACTCAGGGAGCTGAAATCGTGGGTTTCGTGTGGGGAAAGCTCGCTACGGAGAGAGCTAGAAGCATTGGCTTCGTGTGGGCCAGGCTCGTCATGGAGAGAGCTGGAATCGTTGGGTCTGGAACGTATCATCCTAGTAGGGATCAATAGGCTAGGTAGGAAGCCTTTTGGCAGTTTCCTGCACACTGGTTGAGACTCTTTAGAATAAAAGTCAATTCGACAACACTGGTATGAATGTGAATACAAATTAAAGCTTGCAAGAATTTGTACTAGACATAAAAAAAAAATTTTTTTTTTTTTTTGATAGAGTAAAATGTTTGATTTCTTTTAGTCTACTTTCTTGGACAATGTTTCAGTCATTTCACCCTCCAAAGAATCTCTTTAGGACTTTCCGTTCTTGCCCATGCCTCTTAAATGTACGCTCTCTTCATCTGCATAGTGTTTCAGTCATTTTCACCCCTCCAAAGAATCTCTTTAGGACTTTCCGTTCTTGCCCATGCCTCTTAAATGTACGCTCTCTTCATCTGCATAGTGTTTCAGTCATTTTCACCCCTCCAAAGAATCTCTTTAGGACTTTCCGTTCTTGCCCATGCCTCTTAAATGTACGCTCTCTTCATCTGCATAATTTGTATAAACATCCCCCCAACACTATAGCCGAGAGACCCAGGATCGCCACAGAATAGAGACGTTCTTGGGAACGGTCTTGATCCAGAGCGTTCAGATGGGATTCGGCCACTTTGAGAGCAATCAATTTAATTTCAAACATTTTCACTGGAAACTTTTCATAGATGAAACGTAGATGCAACATAAACAACAAGAGGAGGTAGGATTCCGTGACTAAATTGATCTTTCCCTCGGGTTTCAAAGCATCCAACCAGTGTTGAATGTCAGAGGGGTGGGGTGCGGACAATGCGTCCACATTCTTTTGTATCAGGGAGGTTAACTTGATAGTGAGCCTGATATGGTTGGACAGGAGAATGTAATGAATCCATTGGGAGAGTTTCAAGGGCCGTTGGGAAGGGGGGATGTGTTCCAAGGGTAAACGCAGAGGTTCCAATTCTTTGGAAAACTGATCGGCAATATCACTAAACATGGCTTGGTTTTGAGTGTACATGAAAGCTCGGTCACAGGAGAAATGTTTATGAAAAAAAGGGAATGTTGTTTTTCAATTTACCTAGTAAAGATTCAAAGTCATAATGATGATGTTTACAACACAGCAAAGAAAATGAGAGCTTGAGTTGAAAGCTCAATCTTTTAAACACTATAAATTTCTTAAAAAAAAAAAAAAATTTTTTTTTTTTTGACTTGGTAATTGTTTTTTAAAGTTTTTCTTCAATACACTTTTTCTTTGGAAAACATTTCTTGTACTCTGGGATGCAATGAAATGATATCCAGTCATGCTTGCACAACATTAGGTGAGTTTTTTCATGATTCAATACTAATCTTAAAGAGATTTATCCGTGAAGGGTTCCTTTTTCTCCAACCTCGGGTCCTAACGAGATGGGTTTAACCTTCTTTTCAAGAGTCCCCATGCATCAGATTACAGGGTTCTCGTTTCGTCAAACGTCTCCACAACAAATAGGCTTTGGTGACGGCACAACTCTTTTTATGGCACATTTTGCAAGGATATTTCAATTTATTGGGTTCTGGGTCCACATAGACGTTCATCTCTTCGGGGGCCATTCTTTTCAAAGACAACAACAAGCCCGCCACATACACGTCCATGATTTTACATTCCACGAGCGCGGCCATCACTCGCGTCTCCCATTCAGGCACGAGAGGATATCGAAACCAGAGTGTGTCCATGACGACCACACATTCCGATTCATCCACCGCCAACGCGGCTAGTCCTCCTGGTTGGTGACGAGAGATGAATTGCAAAGGAGTTTTAGCATTGGCCCAAGATGTGGATTCCATGGTATCCATAATCTCTCCACCTTGTTTTCTACGAGATGACAACAGTTTGTTGCTTAGGTGTTAAAGTATGGGTTTCAAACTTTCGGTTTACAATTTCAAACGATGGGTTTCAAACGATGGAATTCAAACGATGGGTTTACTATTTCAAACTTTGGGTTTCAAACTATGGGTTTACTATTTCAAATTATGGAATTTCAACTATGGGTTTCCAGGAGCACTTTTCTTGACACATTCTTCTTTGGTCTCCAGGGGTCGCTTCTTTTTCGTCTGCTGTTCACGGCGCCATTCCGCAATCTCCGCCACCTGCTCTTGGACCGACTCCACGTACCCGTCTCTCGATTCGGGGCACGTTCCCTCAAAAATACTTTCCAAAAAGGATCGACATTCGTGAGGGGTCTGCACGAGCCCCGAGCGATACAACTGACGGACGGCTCGGACGTGTTTGCCACGCGCCTCTTCGGCCTCGTAGCGAAACAGGTCGATATATTTCTTGGGATCCTCTCCCTGGTAGCCGTCCATGGCAAAGAATTCGTACACTGTTTTGGGATCGCTGATTTTCTGTAAAATGCTCGCCAACTTGATCAGATCCGAGGAGCGCACATTGTCTCGACCCAAAATACGCTCGACGCAATGCTGCTCATCCAACGTGGCCTGTTTGGAACGGAGAGTCCAAATGTGAAGCAAATCCTGGTGGAGATGGGGATCCATCAAATAGGGCGCTTGGCGAGACACTTCCAAGACGTGGGACCAGGGTAGATGGAAGGAGTGAGACACGCGTTTCAAAAGGCGCAGGACGAGCGTCTCAAAGGTCAAATGGGGATTGTCGTGTTGTTCCATCTCTCGTGTAAAGACATTGAGGCAGAGTTGACTGTCCATGATGATACTTGATTCTAGCGGTTGACACTTTGAACGATGTAATATAGTTAAAAAAAAAATTTTTTTTTTTTTACATTGTGAGAGTTGTTTGACAATTATATTTGTAATTTGTATTTTCTGGTTGTAAGCATTCATTCCCAGTTTCATTTTATTTTTTTAATTGTTACATTCTACTTTTTGCAACTCCATGCTGACATAGTCCGTTTCATTGTCCATGTAACGCCTCCATTTTTTATGCAACACTTGTTTCCTGTGCCAGCTTTTTGACACGCTGGTAGCAATTTGCAGACTCCACCACATGTTGATCCATTTTGGACCTTTTCGTATGGTGAGCAGCAGACGATACAGAAAAAAGATTGTATGCAGCACTAGGAGACTGGCAAACAAACCATACACCACCCAAAATATTTTTCGGTAGACACTATTCAGCGGGAGTAAACAACGAAACCTTCCGGTCGTTTGCCCTCCCCCTGAAAAATAGTCATAGAGGCAGGTTCCCATGTCCGGAAACAACATTGGAATGGCAGACCAGGACCAGCTGGATAAGGACCACACACGATGAAAGAACACATTTAACAGCACTATTTGGCAGAGGAGGTGTGCAGCATACACACATTCCAAGGTCCATAGTTTCCAAAACATGCCATGGCCTTGAGAGGCGGTAATGACCTGAAACACTCGATCGTATTCAGAGGGTTCCACTTTCTGAATAGTCAACTCTTGTACATAGGAATGAAGGGTTTTGGAATACAGTCGAAAGGGTAAATGAAAGGAAAGGGCTTGTAACAACAGCACAATGGAGACCCATTGGTAATAATCATGATACAAGACGGGAAGAATCGGGTTCTCCACGCCTGAAAAATTGGTCAAAGTCCCATTGATGAAACATTTGGTGTCCAAAAACGACTGACTCACTTTGTGACCATCCAGTTGACAGTGGATGTTTTCACCAAAATATTGACGGGAAATGCTGAGGGCAAAACAAAAGAGAAATAAGTTGCGAACGTGGATTTGGTTGAAATCAACCAGGAAACTATGACTCTTGGGGGAGACATCACGACTTTTCCATTTCAACAACGTGAGCGGTAACATGGTGAAGAGACTTTCTTGACTCTAGAACGCTCAGACAGGTAAAATTTCTTTAAATGATGAAAAAAAAAAATTTTTTTTTTTTTTACTTCCAAGGTTTAAATTCCTTTGAGCAAGCAACATCCTAAAGCGCTTAAAGCTTTTGGACAATCAAATAATATATTACACACGCAATTGCATAGCGCACTTAGCTTTTGCGGCAATTCTGACTGGCGAACGTAGACATTATTTCCCAAAACATCTTTTGTAAACAAGAACGGTTCATTATCGTTCGCAAACGCGGCTAATAAATTCCAAGGAATTAATTTATACCCTTTGCGGTTTCGTGCCAAGTAATATTCTCCATTTGCTTTTCTCAATAATAAAGGTTTCCCATCCTTCTGCAAATAATATTCGTTTCCTTTGGCGTCTCGTGGGTATCTTTCCCTACCATCGGACCTTTTGGCAAGGTAAAACCTGCCGTTCGTATCCTGTATGATTACAGATTTTCCATGTTGAAGGGGATACCATTCATTTCCCTGAACATCCCTGGCATAATATTCTTCATTGTGTTTGTTTCTAGCAAAAGGTTTCTCTGAATTTGGGTACAACTGATTACCGTCTTTATCTCTAGCATACCGTTCCGCTCCCGACAAGGGATCCTTGATAAAAGGTTTCTTTCTTTTGGAATAATATTCACTTCCATCTCTACGTCTCGGATAATTTTCTGGCGACATGTCGGTGGACCAGTATTCTTTTTCAATCTTGTCTTTAAACGATTGTCCTGTTCAAAAAACACCCCAACAAGTGATTGATTTGCTCAAAGCTTGGCGCAAAGATCATCCTTTTGCGGACAAGTGTTCAGTGTGCAAGACATGTTTACCCCTCATTCCTTATACCTTGTGCTGTGGCCATTTTTACTACAACAATCAATTTAAAACGTATCCCGTTCAATCGTTTGCCGTACCTACCCCTAAATATGCGTTTGAACTGCCCATTCTGAAACGTTTAAAGGCTCAAGCCCAATTGAAAATGGATCAAGATTTTTTGGTGTTACCGGATCCCATTTTTTGGCAAGTGGTGTCCACCTTGGTGTATGAAAAGATTATGAAGTTTGTGCAAGGGTTACCCATGACGAGTCGGACCCAAACTGTTCAATCTCCCAGTAAAGTGGGTTTATTTTACAAACAAATTTTAGAAACCCCTCTCAATTATGGGAGTTTACAGCGTCGGTCGTGCGGAAAATCCACCTTGATTCGACAAGTAGCGTTTGGGAAAAGGTGCATCTTATCCATGAGAGGCATGATTGTGCCGGATGCCAGTTTACGCCCCAATCAAATTCAACTTCCAGCCCACGTGGTGAAAAAATTTAATATCCACAATCAATGGATTATTTTGAATCGGATGCCCTCGTTACAACCCGGAAATTTTATTGCTTTAAAAGTCCATTCACCGGGTTGGGAGTATGATTGTTTTGGCATTCCTTTGGAAGTGGTGCAAGCCATGAACGCTGATTTCGATGGAGATGAATGTAATTTGTATTTGGTACCGAATGCGCTCTCGCAAGCCGAATGCGCGACCATTTTGAATCCAGAATCTCAACTGGGCTGTTTTGTCATGCAAGGACCGAAACTGACTCCGACTCAAGATATGCTGGTGGTGTATTTTGCCAAATTTAACGATATTCATTTTTTGCCTTACAAACAGAGTGATTTAAGCAAAACGTTTCAAGTGTTGTATGATTGTTATGGCTCGCAACAAGCCTTTGAGTACATTGATCAACTGAGGCAATTTTATTTGGAGGTATTGCAAAGACAAATGTGTTTTGCTTTGACTTTGCAAGAAATGCAAAGCTTGTATGAATGGGGACGCGAGTCCTTGGAAGTGTTTCAAGAAAAAGCCGAGAGGAGTAGTGGATGTTTAGTGACCCAAGTGTTGTCGGGAGCCAAAGGGAGTTTTGAGCACTTGTATCAAATGTTTGGATCTATCGGGTATCAGAACGATGTATTTGTAAAACATTCGTTTTGGGAAGGATTAAGAGCCAAAGAAGCCGTAGTGCATGCGAAAACGGCTACCGAGGCCTTGAGTAACGCGTCCAAGATTTGGGAACCGGGATATAGTTATTACAAAATGGTCTACAATTTACAAGGGCTTTATGTGGATTACAAAGGACGTTTAATGGATGGTGAGACGGTGATTGAAAATGATGTATTGAATGTATTTCATTATACAGATGTCATGTCTGTGGAAGGGTTTCAACATCTGTTGGACACGACATTGCGATAAAGAAAGAATGGAATCAAGGAGGCGATTCAATAAACCACTTGTAGCCAGATCCGATATACCAGCAGAGCCATTGGAGCGACGAACGGATATAAAGCCTGAGATGGCAACTTTGGGACAGGTGTTGTTTTCAAATGCAAAAAAATTGTTGATGAATATTTTTGGGATGGTAAGAAAAATATTTTGGTGGTAAAAAAAAAAAAAAAAAAATTTTTTTTTTTTTTTTAAGCTTGACTTTAAATGCTTGACAAGACTTTGCAATTTTTATTTGATTTTACAACTGTTAGCTTGGGAAAACATTCATTCACTTCAAGAGAGTTTTCCAATTGCCTTTTAAACATGGATTATTGTGCTGAAGTCTCATATATTCGTTGTAATAACGGCTACAAATTACCCATGGAAATTGCTTTTGCTCGTGTAGATAACCCACGTAAGGTGTATATCTTACACATGCGTATGCCTCATGATGTGTATTTCACGATTGATGATCTCGTTTGCAATAAAAATCAATGTGAACGCCGTTGCAACACTGCCTTTAATGTCCATGCCAAATGCATCCTGAAAATGAATAAGGAATCTTGGTGGCACACGCTTCAACGTTTTATTCACGACCATATGGGATGGGATGCCCAGTTGGCCGTTCGCTCCCAAAATCAAAAACAATTTTTTAAGAAGGTGGGTGGATTCCGAAACGTTTGCATTGTGAACCTACCCGTAAGGAATCCTTTTTACGGATGCATTCACTATCATAATCGACTGGTTTCATTCCCTTGTGCTGCTAAAGCAGCTCGAACCCTGGCTATGCAGTTGAATCGAACACCTCGCGTAGATTCAAAAAAAACGATTCAATGTAAGGAGGATAAACCAATGGATAAAATGGATGACAAAGAACTTTTGGAAGCAATAGATAAACTTTTGGAACAATGTGACGAGTTGATGAATCAATATCCTTCGGAAGCAATAGATACACTTTTGGAACAATGTGACGAGTTGATAGATCAATATCCTCTGGAACCCATGGATAAACCTTTGATGGATAACTTGATGGAAAAGGTAGATAAATGTAATGAGTGTTTGGGGGAACAATGTTTGGAGTCCATGGATAAACCATTAGTGGAAAATACAAAAAATGAATTTTCTGATGAAATAATGAAGCGAGGAAATGAGACAATAAAACTTGAGGGGACAATGGAATGTTGTGAAGAAATGGTGGATAATGATAAAATAATGTTAGGTGAGGTGAAAAATGCGAAGAAAAGGTTGAGATGGTTAATTGGAGAACATTTCAATGAAAGAGTGAGGAACTTGATTGGAAACATCAAGAATTGTTCATTAAAAAAAAAAAAAATTTTTTTTTTCAGATGTTTTAAAGCTGTAGACTTTTCAAGCCAGTTATTATTGCTTGACTAGCCGAAACCTGTTACAGCCAAGTATTTGTGTTGATTAATATCATTTACCTTGCACTCTTGAGATTATTATTGTTGGTCATGGATGATAATCTTATACACGTAGCTCCCGTTCACTTGCAATCTTTTCCTATTCAATTGGAGCTTCCTTATGAAAAGATTCGACATGAAGCCCTGGATCCCTTTGTACGCAATGATGAATCTTGTGGTGTGGATTTGTGCAGTCCCAAATTTTACGCGGTGGATCCTTTGCAACAAGTTAAAATTTATACGGGGCTTATATTTGAATTCAAAGCAGGATGGACTGCTTTCTTAAAAGATAAATCGTCCGTGGTCACGCGAAAGCATCTTGTCGTGGAAGGAGGAGTGATTGACCCCGGATACAGAGGAGAAATTATTGTGGTTATGCGCAACATGTCACAGCAGACGCAATTTATTCAACCCGGAGATTTTGTAGCTCAAATGGTGAACGTGTACACTGGACTCACTCCGAAGCTGATAGCAGTTTCACACATTGAGAATGATACTCGAAGAGGAACACGAGGATTTGGAGGAGATATTGGGCGTGAAAATACCATTTAAAATTTGGGTATAACAATAGGTAGTAAAAAAAAAAAAAAAAATTTTTTTTTTTTTTAGTATATTACTCCTTAAAAGTGCCGAGAGATCTTTTCAACATTTCAAAGGTAGCTTGGTGTATACCAAACAAGTGACTGCATAATCGTTTCCATTGATTCAAATACGCCTGGTGAGTTTTGGGAAATAAAACCGGTACCGACCCATAATCTGCTAACCAATCTGCGTGTTCTTTCAGATAATTTTGGCGTTTGACTGGATCCTTGTTGAACCAACTCAACAAATCTGACATTTTTAATTTCGTTTTGAGTAATAAAAACACCAACAACGCCATTTCTTCCGTGTCTTTCAACTTTTCCACACGAGTTTGTATTGTTTTTATTTGTTCGGGTGTAAACACTCGTCCTCTACGTTCCATCTTGATTCCAAATATGCCCTATGCTTTCCCTCAATGGGAATCGGCTCGACGATTGAATGAACAAATCAAGGTGACCCCCCACACCTGTCAATACGTTCTTTTGTTGAATCAAACCAACTGTTTTGATATTGAAAAAGATTTAAGAAAAATTTTGAAAATCAACCATAAACCTCTCGTGTGGTTTATCAACACGTTTCAAAAACATCGCGTGCGTGTGGAATACGCAGTCTTATTTACGCAAAGGGAATTGAGTGTGTTTGGACCCATTGCCCACCAGCAAACTCATGGCATCCTCTCCAAACGATTTGAAACCATCTATGGAGAGTGTCAACCCATCTTTGTCAGTCTCCCCTGGTGTCTTAAAAAATTGTGGGGTGGCCGAAAACCCTTTCCAACCGTTTCCCTTGAAACATTTAGAGACCGAATTACAGACTGATTTAAAGCGTTTATTGCAACAAAAAGTCGTGTATCAATGTTTGGTGGGAGGAAGGGAAGAAACCATCGAACAGCATCGGTGGAAAGTATTGCAACAGGTAGCAGAATGGTTACATATACCCCATGCTCTCAGTACGCATCAGGATGATTGCGTCAAAGATCAGGTGCTACAGCTCTTGTCGAAAGGCATCAAGAGGAAACATTTTAAAAAAATTCCTCAAGACGAATCGGAATGGACCCATTTGTTAAATGTGTGGTTACGACGCAACACCATGAATCAGGATGTTAAAGAACGAGACATTTACCGTTGGTTGGCAGTCGATGGATTTGATGGATTTGAAGCAAAACATTTGAAATTGTATCTGTTGGCGATTTTGGATCAGAAATGTATACGTCAAGAATACAGGCTACACATCAAAGCCGTGCGTGCAATGTATAGATGGTTTGAGTCGCAACCCCAAGTGTCCAGTTTGACTGGAACAGATTCGGGATGTGTTGTTTTTCTGACGCTGTTGCAGTTGTACGTGAATAAATTGGAAATGATGGAGGATGAAATAACTTTACAAGTACATCTTGCCAAGAGATCAGCGGAAGGATTTTTACATAGAAATGCTAATTATTACAAAGACGTTCGAAATGTCACGGAGGCTTTGTTGCAAGAATTGGGCAACATTTATGTACAGGAATGGCAGGGAAAAGATTGGACATCGGTAGCCAACGAACAGCTTGGACGCTTGATGAAGAGTAAGAATTGAAAAAAAAAAATTTTTTTTTTTTTTTAACGTTTAAATTGCTCAGGGTAGCTAGACTTGCATTGTGTGAAACTTTGTATTGAGGCACAATGAGTACACAAGAAATTTTACTCCAGGATGATCCTAATCGATTTGTCACATTTCCCCTTCAACACTTGGATTTATGGCTCATGTATAAAAAGGCTGTTGCTTCTTTCTGGACCGCAGAAGAAGTGGATTTGTCCAGAGATGTGGGAGATTGGGAAAGGTTAACCCTCGATGAACGGCACTTTCTTTCTCATGTTTTGGCCTTTTTTGCCGCCAGTGATGGTATTGTGATTGAAAATTTAGTAGAACGCTTTGCTCGTGAAGTAAAAGTGACTGAAGCTCGTTGCTTTTATGGTTTTCAGATTGCCATTGAAAATATTCATTCAGAAATGTACAGCTTATTGATTGAGACCCTCATTCGAGATCATCAAGAAAAGAATAAATTGTTTAATGCCATTGAAACCCTTTCTTGCGTTAAGAAAAAGGCAGAATGGGCTTTGAATTGGATACAAAATCCATCTTTTGCAAAACGACTGGTGGCATTTGCCGCTGTAGAAGGAATCTTTTTCTCTGGTTCCTTTGCGGCCATTTTTTGGCTAAAGAAACGAGGATTGATGCCTGGATTAACATTTAGCAACGAGTTGATTAGTCGAGATGAAGGGCTACACTGTGATTTTGCCTGTCATTTGTTTAATCATTATGTGACCAATAAACCCTCTAAACATGAAATTGTACAAATTATATCAGATGCCGTCAAGATTGAGCAAGAATTTTTAACAGAGGCATTACCAGTGTCCCTCATTGGCATGAATTGTACATTAATGAAGCAATATATTGAATTTGTAGCCGACAGATTATTGTGGGAATTGGGGTGCGATAAAATGTATAACGTGGAAAACCCTTTTGATTTCATGGAATGTATTAGTTTGGAAGGGAAAACAAACTTTTTTGAAAAACGTGTAGGGGAATATCAGAAATGTGGAGTTATGTTCAACAAAGAAAATCATATGTTCAAACTGGATGAAGATTTTTAAAAAGTTGCAAGAAGTGTATTAAAAAAAAAACAAAATTTTTTTTTTTTAACCTTAAGAGAAATAATTTTTTTCAAATCAAGTACATACTCTTTCATCAACATGGTTAAATTACTGGTTGAAATCCAAGCATCTCATGTAGGAATTGGTAAATCCACCTTTGCCAAGGAATTCAATAAACCTTGGGTGGATGATTGTATTCAGCTGGTAGAATCTGATCCCTCGTTCTTTTATGGAGATGTCAACGAATATGGAGAGGGTAATGATCAGTTTAAACACTTGCTTCGATGCTATTTAGTTTTGGAAAACTTTGCTGCTAGTTTGGATAATGTAGCCGCCAATTTGGCAACTGACTGGACTATTATCGCAAGTCGAAGTCCCATTATATCATGCATTCAATTTGCCAGTCAAGATGTAAATTGGAAACCAATGATGAATTACTACAAAAGACGATTGAAACAATTAGGTGTGGATGCTGTCCTGGTTCTGGATTATGGAAATAGTATTCAGAATAATGAGGAAGCAGTGCAAATGGGATTTAAGCGCATGTGGGTTCGCGGAAGAAAATTTGAATGGGAAGCCTTTAATACATATGAACACTACAAGAGTTTCTTTCAACGTGCCGAACAAGTAAAATCAGACGTGGTGGAAGCAATGAAAAAGGATGAATTTTTTCATTACAAGGAAGTAGCCTTTGATGGCTTTATGGAAAAGGACTTGGCAAATGCCAAGGAATACATTGCCATGACAAAATTAAAAATTAAATGATAACATTAAAAAAAAAAAAAATTTTTTTTTTTTTTTTAGAAGGTTTTATAAGGTGAGCTCGATTGAAAAATGTTTATTCACAACCAAGCAAGACTACCACAATGCTTTATTTTTGTCGCTACGTGGAATCCATCGTGGAGAAGGCTCATGCCCTTCAAACCATTACTATGGAGCAATATGCTCGCATTTTACAATTTTACGAAGAGGATATTTTTGTTATTGCGGGACAAGAAGGAGTTGATTCTTTACGTTCTTTTATTCCCCATTTGGAACAAACTTGTTATGATTCCAGCAAAGATTTATACTTTATGAAGGTGAAAGAGTGGCCTCACTTAAAATTCATGTGTTTAAAATGTGCTCCTTCCAACCCCTGTATTTGGAAATATTTTACCGAGCAAGACGAGGAGTTGTTCGAGTACCGCATTGATACCTTTTCAATACTTTGCCCATCCTCCATGCTTGCTGGAGACAGTTTTGACTCGTCGGGGCATGGAACGAATTAAATTTTCAAAATATTCCTCGGGTAATTCATGAAACACTTGCAACACATCTTCCCACAACTGATCCCGGTTCCTCACTCCCGTTTGACGCCAGTGAATCTCTAAACGACGGACCAATTCAGCCCATACATTTTCCACTGGATTCATGTCGGGTCCTTTGGGAGGCCAATCGTGCATGACATTTACATTGTGTTCCTGCAACCATAGTGTAGTCTGTCTACTCGTATGAACAGAAGATAAATCTTGCATAAAAATGAGTTCTTTCTCTTCATTCTCTTCACATAATTCAGTTTCTATGGAGGAAAGGATATGGTTAATGTAATAGTCGGTATTCAGGGTGGGTCGTTCAATCCGATGTAGGGTTCGTATTTTCCCCTTCCCTCCAAAGGCCATCCACACACATAGGGTGAATCGGGGACGTCCATAGATGGGATTGGACGAATGTACTAGATATTGTTCATCAAATCGGTCACTGCCCTGAACAGGTCTATAGACTCTCAAAGCTCCCCGACTGGACGATCGAAAAATCTTTTCGTCGGAAAAGACGACCCGATGCCATTCCGAAACGGACCAATGCAATTTAGAATGGGCATAAACATAGCGCATTTGACGATGAAATTGAGTTAAAAAAGGCTTACGGGCCGGCGTACGACATTTTAATCCTTTTTGTTTTAACCGATTTCGGACCGTATCCACGCTACACGCAGGAGTCCATTCCTTTTGTAAATCCACAGCACTTAAAAAAGGATCTTTCCGAGAAGCCTCGTACAAGTTTTGATCCGTGTGGGCATCGGTGACTCGAGGTCGACCCGACTTGGTCGTGGCCGATTCTCCCCGTCGCGTAATCCAATAATGCACGGTAGAGGGGGATAAACCCAACATTTGAGCAATTTTTCGTTCCGATACATGCTCTTCATCATACAAACGATAGATAGCATGACGAAACTCCATGCTTGTTTTTCTTACAACAATCAAGAGACGATGGAAACTACCTGGTTATATTGCCCAAAGTGTCAAATGCGTACCGAAACTCTCAACACAAAAGCAGTGGTATCGAAAAAGAATCAACCCATGATGCAGGGGAATTGTGTAAAATGTCAGACTAAAAAAAGTGGATTTGTGAAAAGAAAACAAGACCATGAATTTTCTGGAACTGATTCGTCCTCACCTATGTCATGATCCCGACCGCATGAGTATTATAGCCTTTGTAAATCAACCCCCTGCCGTCAAATGTGAAACCTGTCACCAGACGCCGATTCCCAATGTATACCATTTTATTCGGGAGGCAGCCAATGTGGATTTGCTGGGGGCCTGTCATTTGGCTCAAATGTATCACATCCTGACTGGAGATGAACAGGTGCCCGTTCCTTTTGCTCTGGTTTCTGTGGAAGGTATTTTACCCAAACGTGTGGATGATCAGCCCATTCGTAGACTGTACGCCAGTGTTAAAATTTTGAAAGCCTTAAACGCTCCTTTTACTCAAAATGCTACGATGGACGCACCCACGGAGGAAATGCAACACTTTTTGACGGATTACATGCATGCCATTACTCACGCCCAACCCCAAGAAGCGCTAAAAGATAGCGAAAAGATGGTGTTGAATCATTTGCTGCAAAACTTGCATCAGGCCATGGAGTCTAAAGAATTTCAAGAGAATAAATTTGACTTTTATTTTCAAAAATTGGTTCCGTATGTAAAAGCCTGTCGAAAGGATTGGACTCCTCTTCCACCGGAAGAGGAAGAATCCAATCTCATAAAGCAGCTGCTGAATCAGTTGCAACGTTCGATGGCGATTCGTAAAATGTTTAGTCGTTATTGTATTCCATTTGATATATTTCATGTATTGGTAGGGTGTTATGCCTGCTGTTCAGATATTGGAATGGTGGCCAATTGGGCTCTGGATTTAATGGCTCGTATCTGTCGAGGTCAATTTTTCTGGAAAGAATATGAATCATGTGCTTTTGTACAGCAAATTTTACGCGGCATCAAATCGGACGTTTCCTACAAGCGAAATACAGATTTGTATTATGTGATGCGTTCGATTCAAAAAGGGGAAGGGATCGAGTGTCTATCAGAAAATTTTGCAAAATATGGCCAGTTGGAAAAAATGGTCAAGGAGAAAATTCAGGCTCCGTCGGATCTCGTGGAGATGGTAACGCATCAGCTGTTTCCCAATGTTCTCTTTGACCATCATGCAGATCAATTGGCATTTAATATTGCCATGGGACATGTAGCGTGTAGTATGGATTTGAAAACGGCTCAAGTGAAAAAGGGTGCCTTTGCAAAAGCTAGACGTTTGTATGGTATTGTGTGTAAATTGGTGAAGCAAGTACAGGCATTCGATGTTCAATATCCCATACCGTGGACTATTGATACATTAAAATTGTTTATGGTGTCTGATGCCAACATTGAAAAGAATCTGACAGAAATTGCCGCTGTAGTATTTGAACCCAATGAAGAGGAATGATACTAAAAAAAAAAAAATTTTTTTTTTTTTTTTTTACTAGAAATGTTTAAAAGCTAGTTGAGAGACTCAAAGTTCTTATGACATTTTCAACTACTTCACATAGTGAATGCATAACTATTTTTGGATCATGGAGAGTACTATACTTTTGAATAAAATTGCTGAAAGTTTCCTCCCTGAAACTGTTCAGCCCGGAAGCAATGATTTAGTCAATATGCAGACATTTAAATATCGTATTCTCAATGATGTTATGACCAAGTTAAACTTGACTTTTCAAGGAATTAATCAGTGGATGAACACGCATACCCCGGTGAATCCAGAAGTAACCCAGGTCATTTTACGTTACATTCATAAGCAGGATGGTATTGAAAGCATTTTGGCTCAAGATTTTGTGAAAAATGAACGATTAAACAGATTGATTCAAAATATGGTTAAGAGTGGTCAATCCAACACCATGAGTACTCTTTTGGCCATTGACGGCTTAATAGGGCCTAAATTAAATAATGGGCCTCAGTTTGAATACAAAAAATACCTGGAGAATTTAAAATATAGCTTGTCTGGTGAGCAAGGACGTTATGATCGGGAGCAGGATGACCTAGTCAAGAGGGTACATGTGTTTGCCATACGGAAAGTATACCAAGAATTGGAAAATCACCTTTTGGATAAACTTGTTGATTCAAAATTAATGCATTGTGTGTATCAAGTCATGAGTAGTATACTGAAAGAATCTGCAGGATTGGAATTACCCAAGGGACCAGGCATTCATTTACCAGACAATGTGCTGAAAGCATGTTCAGACGTGTACTGGTCCAATACAACTTGGGAATATTTCAATAGCTTAGTGGAAATTTTGAAAAGTAAAATTGTAGTCTCAACCAATAACAATAATGCAGACTCTCTAACGAGTAACTTGGAAGATGGTTCAGCAAAAAAGAGAAAAAAGGAAGAAATAACACAACCATAAAAAAAAAAAAAAAAAAATTTTTTTTTTTTTATCATGTGACAACATGATGTTGTTTTGAGAACTTTGATGGAATCGGTAGACATATAAAACAAGGTAGATATGGGTCTTCCTAAGCTTTCAGCTGAAGAAGCCAGGAAAAGAAGGAAAGAATCTCGTAGAAAGTGGAGAATGAAGCCTGAAGCTAAGCAAAAGAAGCGAGAAGTTGATAAAAAACGTCAAACCATTTATCGTGCGCTTGGAAAGAGTGAGGATTGTAGAAAAAAATACAGATCGGACCCCGTTAAATATGAGCGTGAAATGGCTTTACAACGAGAACGTAGAGCTCGTAAACGTCAAAACGACCAGATAGGTTCTGATAGGAAGCGTTTACGTTTGGATGCGGAATCAGAGGTTTTATGGGACAAAACCCTATCAAAATTCTTACAGGCTATTTCAGACGGCCCCATTCATCGATGCATTTGTTGTGACCGGTTGTGGTTCAAACATTCCATATCTCATCAGTCAAAGATGGGACTTCAGAAAAAAAAATATTACTAGTGCCTTAGTTCAGAGTATCTTTCCCTTACATATGGATGAAGGTACGTTCTGCTCCACATGCATGCATTATATTAAATTGGGGAATGTACCACCACTAGCTGTATCAAACGGGTTCCAATATCCAAAGCAACCAGCTTGTCTTGCTGCTTTAAATGATTTGGAAGAACGCTTGGTCTCATTACGGATTCCTTTCATGCAAATAAAAGAATGTAGTTATGATAGGCAGCTTGGCATTAAAGGAACTATTGTGAATGTTCCCATCACTTTGAACCAAACTGTATCAACCTTACCGAAAAACATTAATGACACGGCCACAATCCACGTCAAACTGAAGCGACGTCTGAAATTTAAAAGCGATTACATGTATCGTGTAATCAACCCGAAAAGAGTATTTGAAGCAGCTTCTTTTCTCATGAAAACCCCCTTGTATCAGTCACAAGATGTGTCCCTTGATTTGGATTGGTATGAAAAGTTTGAGAAGGAAACTTTTGGCCCTGGTAATAATTGTGTTGTTGAGATGAACAATGAGGAGGAGGAGGAGGAAGAAGAGATTGAGATGGACGACATTGATTGGGAAAATGATCCATTTGACAACGATGAAGATTGTCCTAATCCGGCACCAGTGGAAACAGTCATTCAAGGAGATGTTTCAACTCAAATGGGACTTGCTATAGCCCCTGGTGAAAATAAAATGCCCATTTCTTTGGTGTTTGATGATGTAGGAGAAGAACTATCCTATCCCAAAATATATTGTGGAGAATTACGGCAGTTTACTCGAGCAAAACCTCCCACCTACACTGAAATAATCAAATCTGAAATACGTCGTTATGATAGGCGGGGAACCACTCCCCAAAAGATTTTGTATAGCCATCAGAAACTACTGCATCAAAAACTTTTAAGCTGTATATCCATTCAACTCAGACACAAAGTGTTTGATGAGGACCACATAACCGCAGGAAACCTGACAAACCCAGCGTATGTACAAAATTTACAATACAAGAATTTGGCTTTCAAATTTATGAAAAATATTAAAAATAGCCCGGCTCATTGGGCCCAAGAGAAAGGTCGTGTGTGTGCTCAAATCCGACAATTTGGATTCCCCTCCCTTTTCATGACCCTTTCTGCTGCTGAAAATCGTTGGTTTGATTTGATTAAACATTTGGTGTACATTCATGAAAATCGGATATTGACTGAACCTGAATTTGAAACAATGACCACAACGGCTCGAAATAAACTCATAAGTAATGATCCCGTAACCTGTGCTCTATACTTTGAGCACAAAGTGAAAGAATTGTGGAAAACCTTCAGTTGCCCAGAAGGTCCTTTTGGGAAACTTGAAATCAAACACTTTTATCAGAGAACTGAATTTCAACAGCGAGGGAGTCCACATTTTCACGTTTTGTTGTGGCTTGAAGGCTGCCCACGGTTTGATGGTAACAATGCCTCTGAAGTAGAAGCGTTCATTGATACTGTAATAACGTGCTCTGGAGAACACTCTTTTTCTGGACTCCAGAGACACAAGCATACGTTTACCTGTCTGAAAAAAACACGACGCCAAGATAATGAGTATTGTCGTTTCAATATACCCTTTTTCCCTATGGATCGAACTCGCATTTTACTTCCATTGGCTTTAGAGGATAAACAGAGGGACCCTGAAAAATTCAAAATGGTCCGGGAGCTTTTGGCTCAGTTGGAGCAAAAAGACGTGTCCATGAGAGGTGCCACATTTAAAGAATTTTTGAAGCAGCTCAATATGTCCTATGAGGAATATGTGCTTGCCCTCCGTTCTGGGATTAACCGTCCGACAGTTGTCCTCAAAAGAACCGTGGATGAGGTATTAATTAACTCTTACAACCCCAAAATTTTGTCTTTGATGCAAGCCAACATGGATATACAGTTTGTATTGGATGAATATGCTGTCGTGGCCTATTTGGTAGATTATGTTAATAAACCTGGTCGAGGATTGTCCAAAATTCTCCGTAACTGCATCGAAGCTACTGCCCAAGGTAAACATAGTTTGAAAGAATGTTTAATATCAGTAGCAAACCAGTTTATCAATTCAGCAGAAATTAGCGCTCAAGAAGCCGCTTGGTCCATTTTGGAATTACCCATGAGTAAAATGTCTGAAGACACCATATTCATTCCAACCTTCAGACGGGAGGATCGAACGAGAATGATAAAATCTCAGGAATATTTGAAACAATTGGATTCCAATAGCCGTGATGTGTATGAATTGAACATTATCGATCGCTATGTTGTGCGCCCAAACCAATTGGAGAACGTATGCTTGGCCAATTTTGCGGCTTGGTACGAATTGGCAAAAGTTGGATCGGAGGATAGGAAGTTGCTCAAGGGAAACCAATATGTAAGGCGTCGTACAAAGCCAAAGGTTATCCAATACCGAAAATTTAAAGAATCTCAAGACGAAAACGAGTACTATCGAGAGCAAGTGATGCTCTTTACCAGTTGGCGAAATGAAAATGCGGATATTTTAAATCTAGATTTTAAACAGTTGTACACCACCAATCTTGAAACTATACGAATGAATCGCAAAGAATTTGTGGCGGATGAAAACCTGGATTTGGAAGAAGAATTGATGCAATTGGAGAAATCCAGAGAGCTTGAAGAGGATGAAGAAAAATCTGAAGAAACATCCCTAGTCTCCTTTGAGCCGGTACTGGAATATGATGAAAATGAAATAATAGGGAATATTTCTCTCGATATGAATGCTTCTTATGGAAAAGGATTCTCTGTCTTTCAGCCTACCAATAAATGTCCGGACGACAAATACAGGGAATTGATTCAAAAATGCAACTTGAAACAACGGGACCTGGTACAACATTTGCAAAGTTGCTTGCGAAGGGAACCCACAAATCGTTTGCACTGGATGATCCAAGGAGCTGCTGGTACTGGAAAATCCTTTTTAATTCATATCATTGAGCAAACGTTAATCCGAATGTTTGAGAAACCAGATCAGGACCCCAGTCAACCCACCGTTCTCAAAATGGCTCCAACTGGTAAAGCGGCTTCAAATATTAAAGGGGAAACTTTGCACCATGCTTTAGGGATAGGGTTGTCAAAGAATTCGTGTTTGAGTGGGAGTAGCATTACCGAATATGCGGTGAAATATGCTAACGTAAAATGTGTCATCATTGACGAAATATCCATGGTAGGTGCAAACATGTACGAGAAAGTGAATTCACATTTAAAACAGTTTAAGGGGAGTGAAGAACCCTTCGGAGGACTCCATATTTTACATTTTGGAGACTTTAACCAGCTCCCACCAGTAAAGGATGCTCCAATTTTCAAGCAAATATCAGGTTTAAACCAGTTGGCTCCTCCAATGTGGCATTTAACTCAATATTACGAACTGAATGAAATTATGCGTCAAAAAGATGATAAAACGTATGCTGAACTTTTGAATCGCCTAGCATTGGGAGAATTGACAGACAAAGACGTGGAACTTTTAAAAACAAACAAACAATACTTGAAAAGGTACCTAAAAGTGCTACCTTATTGTACCATTCCAATCATGACGTCGATTTGGCAAACAAACTACGTCTCAATTCTATTGAGGGTCCTCTGGTGAAAAGTCAAGCCTATGATTCTGTTTCAGGAACTGCTCCGAATAGCTCCAAGCAAAAAGTTCTGGATAAAGTGCGGAATTTGGATCGAACTAAAACGGGTAATTTGGAATCGGTGATAAAGCTTAAGGTAGGAGCCAAATACATGTTGACTTACAACATTGATACAGCAGATAGTTTGGTGAATGGTGCTGTGGGGCAGCTGAAAAAGCTTGAATATTGTTTCGTTAAAGGATCGAATAATCAAGAAGTAAAGCGCATTTGGTTGGAATTTCCAAATGATATTGGTAAAGAGAAGCGTAGGCAATGTATTCGTTACTCGATTCAAAACAAGATGGGTTTGCTTTGGACTCCCATCGAGCGAATGAAAAAAGTGGTGTACCGCTCCAACAACGACGCCATTTCAGTGACAAGAAACCAATTTCCAATCATTCTAGCGGAAGCGATGACAATCCACAAATCACAAGGAGCCACGTTTCAAGAAGCAGCAGTTGGATTTAAACGCAATCTGACACGATCCCTACAATATGTTGCTTTGTCTCGAGTCACAAGCATTCAAGGATTGTATATTTTAGGCGAATACAAGGCTCCTCCACCTCCACGAGAAGATGATTTAATTCTTCAAGAGATGAAAAGACTCAAAGCCCATTCCATCCTACCCAAATATGCATTTCTACACCAACACAACGATCCCAATACGTTACAAATCATGTATCATAACGTTCAATCTCTGAATGCACATCATGAAGACATTGCTGCTGATCCCTGTATGATGAATTGTAATATTTTATTGTTTGCTGAAACGTGGACAGTGGTCGGAGATAAATTTGCCTTTGACCATTTTGATCACTACCACTTGCTCAGTCATCATTCGCGTCGAAAGCCTAGCGGTGTGTCCATTTATATTAAAAAACACTTGAGTTCCATGGTGGAAGAGGTGGAAATGTTTCCAAATTACGAAACAGGTGTTCACGTCATGGTAGTAAACTTTAAAACTAAAATACGCATGGCCGTTTTATATGCCAAACCAGGATCCTCAGATGACGACATTTTTGATGCCCTTGATCAAAGTTTGGACAGTAAAAATTCAGATTACAGAACTGTATTAGCAGGTGATTTTAACATTGATATGATGACTCAGCGTGGAAAAGAATTTTGTGAAATGTTGACAAATATTTATTACATAACATTGCGCAACAATCCGTCTCAATACACAACACTAGGCCAAACCACCATTGATTGTGTATTTTCAACACATGGTCTGAGAACGTGTGGTGTTTATGAAAGTGCATTCAGTACCCACCTACCCCTATATGTTCAAATGCCTTGGGAAAAGAAAAAGGTGCGAACATCCTATCCACAAGAAGAGGATGATCCAAGTTTGGAATGTGGACCAGATCTTTTGGATAGAACTGGCGATATTGATTGGGCAAAAGATGATGGTTTCCCATATTAAAAAAAAAAAAAAAAAATCTGCTTTGCAAAATGTTGTCACATGATAACTTGAAATTTGCGGAAGCAGATTTCAATTTTTTTTTTTTTTTTTTTTTTTTGGTATTGTTTAAAAGCTTCATGGATAATTTTTGTTCATCAGTCAAGATGACTTGCAAATCAGTTCGATTCAATTTACAACCTTCTATTCAAAGGGTTGAACCCGGTGAATCAGGTTACATTTGGAATCTCTTGAGAGAAGGCATTGACAGACTGCGTGGTGAACGCAATTCTCTTCAAATGCACCCCAAGACACAGTTGAGTAAAGCTGTACAACTGTTTCACGAGTGTCGTTCCAAAGAAGTTACTGTTGTGTACGGCAATTTAGGACGCCTTCCTCTCGTCTTAACCTATTTTTTGGATTATTGTTTTTCTGCTCAAGATTCAGTGGTGGTTATAGCCAATTGGGCTATTGATTGTCCCTATCAAGTACAACTCCCCCAGTCACGTGTGGATTTTATGATTCTAATAGAACCTTATTTTGGTTACGCTGTTCAGAAACCTTCCTACGTAAAGCATTTGATCGTTTTCACAAGTCACTTGTCCCTCTTTCTACCCATCTGTCAAGTGAAAAGACTCCACGTAGGAGCCCCAGTGTCTGATCTGTGCCCTATCACTTCATCGGATCCTGTTGCAGCGTGGCAACCACCCCTTTTTCACGAGGGAAAGATGAATCAAGTTCCGTTGAATGGACTCGTACAATTGGACGTGACTCGATCCAAATCAACTCACGAAGCGTATTTGCGGATGTTAACGGGCCATGAAATGCTTCGCAACCGACCTTATACCCTGAAAATATCACCACGGGACGAGCAAAGATTAAAAATTCACCTTCAAATTACTCGGGAACGGCTCGTTGGCTTACAAGAGGAATAGCCAAGAGAGCCATCATGAACCAATGCTTCTTGTGTACTCACTCTCTTGTTCACAATCGAGAAAATGTATGGACTTTGGATTGTGAACATGAGTTTCACATTTTTTGCCTCCATGCTTATTCCCCACGCAAATGTCCAATGTGTCAAGTCCCTTTAAGTCGTCAAGATGTGCAAATGTTGAGAATGAGAAGAATTCGACGATGGGAACGAGCCTGGTTTGAAACAGATTCTGGATACGAATCTGGTTAAAGTTATTTGTGACGGGTTAAAAATCTCTTGACACATTTGTTGTAGTATGGAAAAAACCATTTCAGAAAAGCCGAAGCATACGGGATATCAGTCTGATTAGCAAAGGCTTCAACATTTTCCTTTTTCAAAAATAAACCACTGGCCCATTCCAAGGAATGACAGTCGACATGAAGGTCTTGGATGGCTTGATGTGGATTAGAATATCCCAAACACCAAGCGACTGTATTGCTGAAAAAGTATAAAGTGTTATCATCATCTCGACAGACAACCATTTCATAAGGAATGTGGTTTTGCTGATTATGAAATGTATCTGGTGGAAATTGAAAGAGAGTCCAACGACGTAAAGGCTTTGCCATTACAAACTTGTTATTAAAAAACTTTTAACAGACTTGTAAAAAAAAAAAAAAAAAAAAATTTTTTTTTTTTAATGAGTTTAAATAACAGTCAAGCTTGTGGTTGATTTTAAATATGGCACATGTATATGTACCTTACAATTCTATTCAAGAACTTGTGGAACATTTTCAAGTGCTCAACTCCATTCGAGATGCTGCTCTCCCAGACGATACTTATCAAAAACCAAATTTTGTACTTGTAGACCGCAATCATTACTTTGGATCCTATGGGGGTCTCATTTACAAGAATATATTGGACCGTTATCGACTTGAGCTCCACCATTCTCATTCCCTGAGTGATGATATTGGATTTGGGGTGTGTATTGTATGGTGGAACACGACGAAACCAGATTTTGTTGGGGATCAATATGCTTTAGCCGCCGAAGGACGGGTGGCTGTTACTCCTCGCATGTTTCAATCTATGAAAATAAATACTTTACACCAAAAGAAACCACCCAAAAGTAACTATTATGGAGATAAACCTTGGCGCATAAATGCTGCATCCTTTTCCAGTTCTGATTCTGAATAAACAGGTTCGGAATGAGGCGCAGTGTGATACATTTTCCTTGCCGTCACCTTATTGTGAATGTTAAACCATATCAATTGGTATTTTGTAGATTCGTCCAACAATTCTGATTTCATCTCTTGCATGATGTGGCGCATGTGAGTCATGCAAATACCACAACGCAGCAATCGGTACAATGGTCCAGTAATTAATTCACGCCACATTTTCTTGGCCATATCCATATCTGAATGACTGGAAGCGTCTCTCATGTCCATAGCTTCAGCCATCCAATGGAGTAAACGCCAAAAGGATGAGCCAAATTGAACAATATTTAAAAAATTCAACTTGTCAAAATTTTGTTCTGCCAACGTTAGGGCATCCGTCATGGAAATGTTCAATTCTACAGTCATAAACTGACGCAAGGTAGAAACTTGACCTTCATGTACTAAATCAAACACTAGGTTGTCCAAGAGAAAAAAATGTCTTACAGTCCATCTTACATTATACAATAGAGTAAGTGTGGCATATAATGTATGTTTCAATAGAATAATCCAAGCTTCCACGGCTTCATGAGATTCTGGTTTGCGAAACGTACGAATGTGCATTTCTTCCTTCACCAGGGCCACTAACCGTAGCAAAAACATCATGGTGGTTTGTTCCAATCTTTCTTGTGGAGTACCCTGACGAAATTCATTTTGAAAAAGTTTGGTATCCCATGGAACTTGGACGGAATCCATCCGAGTGGCGAGTCTTGCAGCTCTTTGTACAAAGGGGTCCTTTTCCTCGTGAAGAACCTGAAACAAAGCCGCATGATCCACATTGCCCAAGTAGGCCTTTTTAAAGGATTGGTATGTACTGTGTTTCATCTTGTTTTTTGGAAGAATAAAGGAATAATGTGCAAAGTGATTAAATGTAAATTGTGTGAAGAGACGATTGGGTTTGAAGTGTGTGTAAACCCAAATATGTGCTATGCTCAAATTGAAAAACGGGGATTGTGTAGTCTACATGCCAGAGCAAAAGGGTAAAAAAAAAAAAAAAAAAATTTTTTTTTTTTTTTTTAATGAACAATTCTTTATAAGCAAAGAGACTAGAGTAAAAGTTTAAAGAGAGTGATGCCGTTTAGACATTTGGATCTCTGCGTTCGTTGTCCTCAACTAGCCTGGAATAAAACTCTATTAACTTTTTATTTGGCTTCCTATTTTCGTCTTTTTCATACCGATATTGTTTCTTTCAAAGTGTTTCCCGTTTCTCAGTGGTGGTTTCAGGGTTCTTTTATTCGGTTTTCGGTTACCGTTTGGTGCAATTATGGTACATCTTTACGTTCCTCAGGAATTGTTAAACGACGCCTTTCTGCAGCACGCCGCTCAAGAAAAACTGATCGTTTTGGAAACCCGCGAACCCGAGGAGTGCGCTCCCATTGAACACCATCCTGTGTGTGCTTGTGATTCCTCCTCTCAACTGATTGTTCAGGGAAACAGTATCATTGTGTCTCGTGATCAACATGTTGTGAGTGGTTATCCTTGTTACGCTCTTCCCAAAGAGTGCACGTCGGATGAAATTGTGACAATAGTCACTTGGCTCACTCGACATCAATTTTGGACCTTTGCCACTGCATTAGAAAATGGCTCTTTGGTTCGCTATCTTACTCCTCACGTTATCTTTGCGGTGCACCCTCATCCTACGTGTGACCAATGTACCCAACATACTTTGGTGGGAGAACCCGTGTTTTGCTTAAAAAGTATTGTGCTTTCAGGTCAAAACAAAGGTCCCACCTTAGAAAGTGTCTTGTAATGTCTCGACCCAGCAAGTATGAAATGCAACACGCTCTGCGTTATGCTACCGAACATACCACCCAGTATTTATATGATGTGTATCAAAAACGTTACCCCCATTATTTTCAACATGTGGAAATAAAAATACGTCCTGCCACTCGCCAAGATTACTATATTCCCCCTTCTCTGGCTACAGAGTGTATTGTAGTAGATAAAATTTACTTTACGGAATTGGGCTGTAAGAGACTCAGTTGCTTTCCTTTCAAATCTAATGGTGTCCCATGTACTCGGAAAGATGATATACAATGGACTCAATTAGCCAACAAATGGGTCTTGTCGTGTCAACCCAGTTGCCGAGAAATGACAACCCCCATTGATGCGGAATGGTGGGGAACACGTTGTGTCATGGTCAATCCTTTGAAAAAAGTATTGGCTTCTTTTCCCGAACAAATATTTGGTATGCAATCGAAACATCCTTTGCATGCGGGTTTGGATTGGAGAAATGGGCACATTTATCTCAATAAATTATATTGTCAAGCTTATGGATTGGAATTTGATGGGAAGGAATGTTATTCTTTAGTAGATCAAACTATTGGGGAATTTTTCTTGGGAAAAACCGTCTATCGAGCCCTCAAAACGAGTGCTCTTACCCCTCCACAGAATCCACATTATCCTCCAGTACCTTCCCATCCTGCAGTGCCACTGGAAGTGAATCTGAATGATACCATATCCTTACCTGATACGTCTCAGGTGGCTCGTGAGGTGACCGCCGAATTATTTGCTGATTTTGGAGTGGATATTGCAGCACATGTCGTGGAAAAAATATTACGGAAAAAGGCACCTCAATTGCTGTTGAAAGCGGCCGGCAACCTTCCCATCCAATCGGCATTGACACAGGCGGTTTTGAATCAAACGCTCTCCCTGTCGGTAAAATCATTAGCCACAGCGGGCAAAATAATGGCTGGAGCTTCCAATATTTTGGCAGTTTACAGTGTAATATCCGTTATTTTAGATATTGTGGACCCATTTCATTACGAAAATGTATTGACGGCACAGACTTTGGAGGCAATCAATAAACGTTTGGATTTGGTGTACTTTCAACGAAGGAATAATTTTAATCCTGAAGTCACGCCTGAAATGTTGTGGGATAATCTTTTGGAAGATGAATCGGACAGGTACGAATTTATGGCCAATAAAATTCAAGAATATTTGAATGCCCTTCAAGCCAATGATAAAATTAATTATGAAACCACATTACCTGTATTCAACCATTTCAACATGTCAAAACAAAATCAACGTTATCAATGGACACTCCATTTGGTGATTGTTCTGATGATGGTAATATTGGGAATGTTGTTTGTACAGTATGTTCATGTTTGGGCTGTCATAATTTTACTGGGTGTAATAGTGCTGGGAGAAAGAACGTATTAAAAAAAAAAAAAAATTTTTTTTTTTTTTAAATTATCTTATTGTTCTTCTCTTCTTAATTGTGACAGTTGTATTTCGTGGTACAGTGTCCCGTCTAATTGGATGTGTCTTAGAGCAATGGCTTAGTAAATAACTACATGCTTTATTGGGAATTCTACGGACCGTAAAATCCTTATCATCATTATGGAATGTGAGTCTGTGGGGTGGATAATCATACACCAATTCACGTCTAGAGTTTCCCCAATCCAAGTAGGGAGATCTTTGAACTTTCAGTTTTCTTTTCTGTCGCCGTCTATTGGGTTGTCTCTCAGGACTCGGAGAGCGACTTTTGGAACTGTTAGAAGCTGAACTTGGAGATCTAGAACGATTTACATTCACTGATGGACTTCTAGATCTTGAACGATGTTGACCAGCTGTTGCAGACCTTCTTCCTTTCCTACCGGCTGGACTTTTACTCCTACTAACACGAGTTTTTGACCTTTCTCTCCTAGCAACAAGTCGTTTTGAACGTCGTTTAGTAGAACGACTTCTGGAACGGACAGTAGATTTTGTACGTCTACTCGCCGATACACTTCTGGAACGGGCAGTAGATTTTGTACGTCTACTCGCCGATACACTTCTGGAACGGGCAGTAGATTTTGTACGTCTACTCGCCGATACACTTCTGGAACGGGCAGTAGATTTTGTACGTCTACTCGCCGATACACTTCGGGAACGGTTAGGACTGGGAGAATTTGAACAACCTCTAGCCGATACACTTCGAGAACGACTTCTAGAACGACCTGTTGATCCCCTAGAACTTTTGGAGAAACTCCCTGAACTGTATCCCTCACTTGAAGATCTTCTTTCGGAGGCTCGGTTCCTGGTCCGTGAAGGGGATGGAGGTGGTAACGTTGGAAAAACGTTTGTCGGCAGGGTGTACCCTATAGGAACCTCCATTGTTTTGAAATAGGATTCTAAATTCAAATTTTCAATATTGATATCATTGGCTTTACTCATAGTATACCTTATCTTGTTTACTGATCCTTTATTCGGTAAACATTTCCCACCCAATGTTCCAAATTATACATGGTGGCTGCTTTACAAGCATCTGTTAATGTGTTGGGGGCCACGTATTCCACACCTAAAAATGTTCCTTTGGGAATTGAAAACGTTTGGTGGATACATCCCGACTTGTAAAAAGGAATCAGGGATAAAATATTTCCAATCGCTGTCACGTTTCCATGCTCAAACGTTTTACAAAACAATTTATCCAAACAATTTTGGACAAATTGATCAAACGCTTTTCGACCCCCGCTTTGGGGAAAACAAATCATCCACTTTTTCACAAAATTTTTATTGGCCAACATGTAATCAAAGGAATCCCAAATAGCTAAAAATATGTGAAAAGGACTGGAATAACCCGTCAAATTGATCAGAACATAGGTATTGGGAGTATCCAAGGCGCCATCTGCTCGTCCAGAAAGTGTAACTTTATGGATAGCATCCACTTGCACTTGATGGATGGAAGCAGTTTGAATGGAATGATCCTGAAGGGAAAGTAGCTCCTGAGTGTTTCGAGCCAATTCAGAGACATTGAGGGTATGGAAAAAACTGACAAAAGTCCAGACATTTTCCGGACGAGTTTTGTAGGTAAAATGACTTGTAAAAACGACCATGCGTGTGGCTTGAGCTGGTTTTTCCAAAAGTTGATGAGGAGTGGGTTCCAAAACAACATATAAATCACATGGTTGAACGTGGGTCGGTTTCACCACACGAATGCGTTCATCTGGAGTACTAGAACACAAATAATAGGGAGAGTGAATAGCCACGTTCAACTGAGAATCGGCAACGAACGCATCAAAAAGAACACGGGGATACCGTCCAAGGTTACCAAAGACAACAACGTAATCATGTCGGAGAATAAATTGGAGCAAGTCTTGTACAGAAATCATTTCAGTGTACTTGATTACAAAAAAAAAAAAAAAAAAAAAATTGAAATCTGCTTCCGCAAATTTCAAGTTATCATGTGACAACATTTTGCAAAGCAGATTTTTTTTTTTTTTTTTTTTTAATATGGGAAACCATCATCTTCTGCCCAATCAATATCGCCAGTTCTATCCAAAAGATCTGGTCCACATTCCAAACTTGGATCATCCTCTTCTTGTGGATAGGATGTTCGCACCTTTTTCTTTTCCCAAGGCATTTGAACATATAGGGGTAGGTGGGTACTGAATGCACTTTCATAAACACCACACGTTCTCAGACCATGTGTTGAAAATACACAATCAATGGTGGTTTGGCCTAGTGTTGTGTATTGAGACGGATTGTTGCGCAATGTTATGTAATAAATATTTGTCAACATTTCACAAAATTCTTTTCCACGCTGAGTCATCATATCAATGTTAAAATCACCTGCTAATACAGTTCTGTAATCTGAATTTTTACTGTCCAAACTTTGATCAAGGGCATCAAAAATGTCGTCATCTGAGGATCCTGGTTTGGCATATAAAACGGCCATGCGTATTTTAGTTTTAAAGTTTACTACCATGACGTGAACACCTGTTTCGTAATTTGGAAACATTTCCACCTCTTCCACCATGGAACTCAAGTGTTTTTTAATATAAATGGACACACCGCTAGGCTTTCGACGCGAATGATGACTGAGCAAGTGGTAGTGATCAAAATGGTCAAAGGCAAATTTATCTCCGACCACTGTCCACGTTTCAGCAAACAATAAAATATTACAATTCATCATACAGGGATCAGCAGCAATGTCTTCATGATGTGCATTCAGAGATTGAACGTTATGATACATGATTTGTAACGTATTGGGATCGTTGTGTTGGTGTAGAAATGCATATTTGGGTAGGATGGAATGGGCTTTGAGTCTTTTCATCTCTTGAAGAATTAAATCATCTTCTCGTGGAGGTGGAGGAGCCTTGTATTCGCCTAAAATATACAATCCTTGAATGCTTGTGACTCGAGACAAAGCAACATATTGTAGGGATCGTGTCAGATTGCGTTTAAATCCAACTGCTGCTTCTTGAAACGTGGCTCCTTGTGATTTGTGGATTGTCATCGCTTCCGCTAGAATGATTGGAAATTGGTTTCTTGTCACTGAAATGGCGTCGTTGTTGGAGCGGTACACCACTTTTTTCATTCGCTCGATGGGAGTCCAAAGCAAACCCATCTTGTTTTGAATCGAGTAACGAATACATTGCCTACGCTTCTCTTTACCAATATCATTTGGAAATTCCAACCAAATGCGCTTTACTTCTTGATTATTCGATCCTTTAACGAAACAATATTCAAGCTTTTTCAGCTGCCCCACAGCACCATTCACCAAACTATCTGCTGTATCAATGTTGTAAGTCAACATGTATTTGGCTCCTACCTTAAGCTTTATCACCGATTCCAAATTACCCGTTTTAGTTCGATCCAAATTCCGCACTTTATCCAGAACTTTTTGCTTGGAGCTATTCGGAGCAGTTCCTGAAACAGAATCATAGGCTTGACTTTTCACCAGAGGACCCTCAATAGAATTGAGACGTAGTTTGTTTGCCAAATCGACGTCATGATTGGAATGGTACAATAAGGTAGCACTTTTAGGTACCTTTTCAAGTATTGTTTGTTTGTTTTTAAAAGTTCCACGTCTTTGTCTGTCAATTCTCCCAATGCTAGGCGATTCAAAAGTTCAGCATACGTTTTATCATCTTTTTGACGCATAATTTCATTCAGTTCGTAATATTGAGTTAAATGCCACGTTGGAGGAGCCAACTGGTTTAAACCTGATATTTGCTTGAAAATTGGAGCATCCTTTACTGGTGGGAGCTGGTTAAAGTCTCCAAAATGTAAAATATGGAGTCCTCCGAAGGGTTCTTCACTCCCCTTAAACTGTTTTAAATGTGAATTCACTTTCTCGTACATGTTTGCACCTACCATGGATATTTCGTCAATGATGACACATTTTACGTTAGCATATTTCACCGCATATTCGGTAATGCTACTCCCACTCAAACACGAATTCTTTGACAACCCTATCCCTAAAGCATGGTGCAAAGTTTCCCCTTTAATATTTGAAGCCGCTTTACCAGTTGGAGCCATTTTGAGAACGGTGGGTTGACTGGGGTCCTGATCTGGTTTCTCAAACATTCGGATTAACGTTTGCTCAATGATATGAATTAAAAAGGATTTTCCAGTACCAGCAGCTCCTTGGATCATCCAGTGCAAACGATTTGTGGGTTCCCTTCGCAAGCAACTTTGCAAATGTTGTACCAGGTCCCGCTGTTTCAAGTTGCATTTTTGAACCAATTCCCTGTATTTGTCGTCCGGACATTTATTCGTAGGCTGAAAGACAGAGAATCCTTTTCCATAGGAAGCATTCATATCGAGAGAAATATTCCCTATTATTTCATTTTCATCATATTCCAGTACCGGCTCAAAGGAGACTAGGGATGTTTCTTCAGATTTTTCTTCATCCTCTTCAAGCTCTCTGGATTTCTCCAATTGCATCAATTCTTCTTCCAAATCCAGGTTTTCATCCGCCACAAATTCTTTGCGATTCATTCGTATCGTTTCAAGATTGGTGGTGTACAACTGTTTAAAATCTAGACTTAAAATATCCGCATTTTCATTTCGCCAACTGGTAAAGAGCATCACTTGCTCTCGATAGTACTCGTTTTCGTCTTGAGATTCTTTAAATTTTCGGTATTGGATAACCTTTGGCTTTGTACGACGCCTTACATATTGGTTACCCTTGAGCAACTTCCTATCCTCCGATCCAACTTTTGCCAATTCGTACCAAGCCGCAAAATTGGCCAAGCATACGTTCTCCAATTGGTTTGGGCGCACAACATAGCGATCGATAATGTTCAATTCATACACATCACGGCTATTGGAATCCAATTGTTTCAAATATTCCTGAGATTTTATCATTCTCGTTCGATCCTCCCGTCTGAAGGTTGGAATGAATATGGTGTCTTCAGACATTTTACTCATGGGTAATTCCAAAATGGACCAAGCGGCTTCTTGAGCGCTAATTTCTGCTGAATTGATAAACTGGTTTGCTACTGATATTAAACATTCTTTCAAACTATGTTTACCTTGGGCAGTAGCTTCGATGCAGTTACGGAGAATTTTGGACAATCCTCGACCAGGTTTATTAACATAATCTACCAAATAGGCCACGACAGCATATTCATCCAATACAAACTGTATATCCATGTTGGCTTGCATCAAAGACAAAATTTTGGGGTTGTAAGAGTTAATTAATACCTCATCTACGGTTCTTTTGAGGACAACTGTCGGACGATTAATCCCAGAACGGAGGGCAAGCACATATTCCTCATAGGACATATTGAGCTGCTTCAAGAATTCTTTAAATGTGGCACCTCTCATGGACACGTCTTTTTGCTCCAACTGAGCCAAAAGCTCCCGGACCGTTTTGAATTTTTCAGGATCCCTCTGTTTATCCTCTAAAGCCAATGGAAGTAAAATGCGTGTTCGATCCATAGGGAAAAAGGGTATATTGAAACGACAATACTCATTATCTTGGCGTCGTGTTTTTTTCAGACAGGTAAAGGTATGCTTGTGTCTCTGGAGTCCAGAAAAAGAGTGTTCTCCAGAGCACGTTATTACAGTATCAATGAACGCTTCTACTTCAGAGGCATTGTTACCATCAAACCGTGGGCAGCCTTCAAGCCACAACAAAACGTGAAAATGTGGACTCCCTCGCTGTTGAAATTCAGTTCTCTGATAAAAGTGTTTGATTTCAAGTTTCCCAAAAGGACCTTCTGGGCAACTGAAGGTTTTCCACAATTCTTTCACTTTGTGCTCAAAGTATAGAGCACAGGTTACGGGATCATTACTTATGAGTTTATTTCGAGCCGTTGTGGTCATTGTTTCAAATTCAGGTTCAGTCAATATCCGATTTTCATGAATGTACACCAAATGTTTAATCAAATCAAACCAACGATTTTCAGCAGCAGAAAGGGTCATGAAAAGGGAGGGGAATCCAAATTGTCGGATTTGAGCACACACGCGACCTTTCTCTTGGGCCCAATGAGCCGGGCTATTTTTAATATTTTTCATAAATTTGAAAGCCAAATTCTTGTATTGTAAATTTTGTACATACGCTGGGTTTGTCAGGTTTCCTGCGGTTATGTGGTCCTCATCAAACACTTTGTGTCTGAGTTGAATGGATATACAGCTTAAAAGTTTTTGATGCAGTAGTTTCTGATGGCTATACAAAATCTTTTGGGGAGTGGTTCCCCGCCTATCATAACGACGTATTTCAGATTTGATTATTTCAGTGTAGGTGGGAGGTTTTGCTCGAGTAAACTGCCGTAATTCTCCACAATATATTTTGGGATAGGATAGTTCTTCTCCTACATCATCAAACACCAAAGAAATGGGCATTTTATTTTCACCAGGGGCTATAGCAAGTCCCATTTGAGTTGAAACATCTCCTTGAATGACTGTTTCCACTGGTGCCGGATTAGGACAATCTTCATCGTTGTCAAATGGATCATTTTCCCAATCAATGTCGTCCATCTCAATCTCTTCTTCCTCCTCCTCCTCCTCATTGTTCATCTCAACAACACAATTATTACCAGGGCCAAAAGTTTCCTTCTCAAACTTTTCATACCAATCCAAATCAAGGGACACATCTTGTGACTGATACAAGGGGTTTTCATGAGAAAAGAAGCTGCTTCAAATACTCTTTTCGGGTTGATTACACGATACATGTAATCGCTTTTAAATTTCAGACGTCGCTTCAGTTTGACGTGGATTGTGGCCGTGTCATTAATGTTTTTCGGTAAGGTTGATACAGTTTGGTTCAAAGTGATGGGAACATTCACAATAGTTCCTTTAATGCCAAGCTGCCTATCATAACTACATTCTTTTATTTGCATGAAAGGAATCCGTAATGAGACCAAGCGTTCTTCCAAATCATTTAAAGCAGCAAGACAAGCTGGTTGCTTTGGATATTGGAACCCGTTTGATACAGCTAGTGGTGGTACATTCCCCAATTTAATATAATGCATGCATGTGGAGCAGAACGTACCTTCATCCATATGTAAGGGAAAGATACTCTGAACTAAGGCACTAGTAATATTTTTTTTTTCTGAAGTCCCATCTTTGACTGATGAGATATGGAATGTTTGAACCACAATCGGTCACAACAAATGCATCGGTGAATGGGGCCGTCTGAAATAGCCTGTAAGTATTTTGATAGGGTTTTGTCCCATAAAACCTCTGATTCCGCATCCAAACGTAAACGCTTCCTATCAGACCTATCTGGTCGTTTTGACGTTTACGAGCTCTACGTTCTCGTTGTAAAGCCATTTCACGCTCATATTTAACGGGGTCCGATCTGTATTTTTTCTACAATCCTCACTCTTTCCAAGCGCACGATAAATGGTTTGACGTTTTTTCTCTGTTTCTCGTCTCTTTTGCTTAGCTTCAGGCTTCATTCTCCACTTTCTACGAGATTCTTTCCTTCTTTTCCTGGCTTCTTCAGCTGAAAGCTTAGGAAGACCCATATCTACCTTGTTTTATGTTCTACCAATTCATCAAAGTTCTCAAAACAACATCATGTTGTCACATGATAAAAAAAAAAAAAAAAAAAAAAAAATTTTTTTTTTTTTTTTTTTTTTTTTTTTTTTTTTTTTTTTTTTTTTTTTTTTTTTTTTTTTTTTTTTTTTGTAAGTAACACTCAAATCAGTTCAACATTCAAAAGAATTGAGCCAATTTGCAAAACCAATAACAGTCGTCAAAATTTTTTCCAAATGTTGCCAATTCATTCCATTTTTTTACATAACCTACCACAAGAAAAGCAAATACAACGATATTGATCAGGAAAAACAGAACGCAGTACCATCTACGAGTAATTATAATGCACAATCCAATCACTCCAGTTGTGTAGAGTGCACATGCAGCCAATGTTCCAATGACTATTCGATCCATCCAGCTTTAATTTTTCTTGAATCATGTATTTTCGCCACTCCTCGGGCGCGACTTGTTGATACAATGTATGCCAGGTCAATTTGATATAAGCATGGTACAAACGATGATTCCAGCAGACAAATAGCATCATAAACCACAGCATAATGATGAGCATGTTGAGTTCTTTTTTCAATGTAAATAAAGCAATGGATATTCAACCCAATCTGTCAAAAAGGAAACTGAAAACTCCTAGAAATTCTGCACCACGCAAGGTGGCAAAGACGGCTCACTTATTGAATCCACCCGAGGATGACCCTCCTAAAGCGGATGTGCCTATTCTTGAAGCCTAGAAAATCAACCTCCTTTGCTGGAGAAATTAGGTACGAACCTAGATAATACCTTACCTCTTTGGAAGAAATGGATATTGAAAACCCCGTTTTGGAGGGTGAACCCGTCTTGAAGGATCCTCCTGCTGCAGATCACGTTAAACTGGAGGATCCTCCTGCCGATCACGTCAAATTGGAGGATCCTCCTGCCGATCACGTCAAATTGGAGGATCCTCCTGCCGATCCCTCTGAACTGGATCCTGTGCATTGGATCCTGTGGCATTGGCAGGGACGACGCTGTCATGGTAGATAATTATGAGGAACCAGAAAATGACGAAAAGGAGGAATTTTATCCCAATAAAACCTATGCTCGTAAAATGCTGAACGTTGACAAGTACGCTGTCAACCACGTTGGAGACCAGATATACAATCCCCTTTCAAGGCAGTATGCTACCTATCTTATCGAAGAAGCTGGAGTGAATCATAAGGTCCAATTTGTTCCCAGAAATGCCAATGGATCTTTCAATTTCATAAAAGATCATGATGGCATGATTCTTTACCCCTTTAATTTGACCGTCAATTTTCCCATTTTCCCACAGAATCAGAAAGGGAGTATATGTATTTTCGAATAAATAATGTGGATCATTACCCTCGGAATGCCAACGGAACCCCCATTTATGTCAAGAATAAGGAGGGAGAGAAATTCCCCCTTTTAATGAGCAGAATGTACCCTTTTATGCCAAGGATGCCAGTGGAAAGGAATGTTACCCCAAAGATGCCTATGGGATGAATATTACATTTGGAATGTATGGACCCATGTTCCTGCCACACATAATGGAGAAGCGTATTATGCCAAAAATCATTTGGGTGAAGAAATGTACCCGAAACGTCTCCCTGCAAAAGATTAGACAAGATTATGTCCACACCCAACTATCCCAAGGATTCATCGGGAATGAATCCTATCTCAAAAATGAGAAGGGAGATGAATATTATTTTACTCAGAGAAAACCCGTTTTTGCTGTCAAGGAGGTAGACCCTTTTATGCCAAAGACAAATATCAAAATGAATTTTATCCCGTAATTAATAACCGAGAAGTAGCTATTGGCTACTTTTCTCCAAAATTTACGCCAAAACGGCTTCAGGAAAGGAAATATACCCACACGATGCTGAAGGAAACGAAGTCATCCTCCCCAAACTAGGTACTTTGAGTTGGAACTACGCAAAAGATGAAGACGGTAATGCTTATTACCCCACAGATAAAACCGGCGAGGAGATAGTGCAGGGTGATTACATTTATGACGAGGATGGAAGCTTCAAATACCCTTTGAATCGAGAGGGAATGCCCAAATATGAAAAGGATGACACCACCCATGACGAGGTGTATGTGATCAAAATGGATTTATCCATTAATTGGGGAGTGGATAAAAACGGCAATCAAAGATATGCTAAAAAAGAAAATGGGGATGAATATTATCCAATAAATGGAGAATTCATCTACGACCCTTCTGGTTCACCTCAATATGCTCGCACAAGAGAGGGAAACATCATATTTCCCTTGGATGTCGAAAGAAATGAAAGTTATTTAATGGATGATGGGGGATCTGATGTGATCTATATGGGTGACGTGTTACTCGATCGATACGCCAAAACACGAAGCGGGGAGGAAATTTATCCTATTCAAATAACACATCAGATTGCTAGAAGGTATAAAGAAGTCCTATTGAATGAAAAGTATGCGACAACACATTTGCAAGAAGTCAAATATCCATTGGATGAATATGGGAATGAATATACATTGGACATACCTATTCAGATAGCAGGGAAGGAAAAGGACTACTTTCCTCGAGGATATCCCATTACCAATGACAATTGGGTAATTGTTCCTGAAGTGGAGGGAAAAGAATTCATTTCGGATCAATTGTTACCCAAAGTGCAAGCTACCAACATTATAGGTAAATTATATCGAGAGGGTAAACATTATCGAGATTATGTGACCAATGTAAAATCTACACGTCTGTCTCGTGCTGCTAGACAAAAGTACAACATTTTTCCTTACGTACTAGGTGCCAGCAATCCTCCTCCTTTGAATAATCTTTTAAATCCTCCTCCCGTTCCTCCCAACAAACCATTACCCAAAGTTTCCCAACCCCTCAACTGGTCTTTGATAGGAATGGTTTTGATAGGTTTCATCTATTTATTGTACCAATTTTTCTTGAAAGCGACAAAGTAAACATGTCGACCAGTCCTTCTGAATGGTTATGGCATGTATTTGAGACGCTGCTCCAATAAAGATTAGACAAGATGTCAACACCCTTATATCTCAAGGATCCGTCGGGAAATGAATTGTATCTCACAAATAATGAGGGAGATGAATATTATTTGACCGGAAGAACACAAGTGTTTGCCATCAAGGAGGGTAAACGTTATTATGCCAAAGACAAAGATAAAAATGAAATTTATCCCATAGTGAATAACAAGGCACAAACTATTCCTTTCCTTTATGCCAAAAATGCTTTAGGAAATGACACCTATCCCACGGATGCCCATGGAAACGAATTTCCTATCCCGGAACAAGGCACGGGGGGTTTTATGTATGCAACAGATAAAGATGGTAATGCTTTTTACCCCACAGATAACACTGGAAAGGAAATAACGTATGGTAAATACATTTATAAAAAAGATGGGTTCATCCAATTCCCTTTAAATCGAGAGGGGTATCCCGAGTATCAAACGGATGACGCGACGAATGACGAGGTGTATGTGATCAAAATGGATGGATCCGTTCATTGGGGAGTAGATCAAAATGGCAATCAAAGATATGCTAAAAAAGAAAATGGAGATGAATATTATCCAATGAATGGAGAATTTGCCCGCGACCAGAATGGTACACCTCAATATGCTCGCACAAGTGATGGGGAAGTAATATTTCCCTTGGACGCCAAAGGAAACGAAAGTTATTTAAAGGACAATGGGGAATCGCATGTGATACATGTAGATAATGTGTTACTCGATCGATACATCAAAACAAAAAACGGGGAGGAAATGTATCCTATTCAAATGATGAAACCTACACATTTTAAAGAGGTCATATTGAATGAAAAGTATGCTAAAACTGCGTTGCAAGAAGCCAAATATCCTTTGGACGAATATGGGAATGAATACACTTTGAAAATACCAGCTGACATAGCAGGGAAGGAAAAAGACTACTTTCCTTTAGGATATCCCATTACAAACGATAATTTCATAATTATTCCTGAAGTCAATGGGAAAAAAATTATTTCTGACCAATTGTTTCCCAATGTACAAGTTACCAACATTACAGGTATATTATATCGGGAGGACAAAAATTATCGAGATTATGTGACCAATCTAAAATCTACACGTTTGTCTCGTGCTGCTGATAAAGGATATATGGTCGTGGCTATAAACAATGTTGTACAGGGAGGGAATGCAAAACCTCTGAAAAAACATTCGCCAAAGATTTCCTATTCACTACGCTGGTCGTTGATTGGAATTGTCATTTTAATCTTGTTGGCTATTGTATATTGCCTGTATAAATTTCTCTTTCAACCAATAACGTAAAAAAAAAAAAAAAAAAAAAAAAAATTTTTTTTTTTTTTTTTTTTTTTAATACACAACTTTTTAATCACAATGTAATAAAGACTTATGGCGAGTGCATTCAATGTCGTTTCACGTATTGAAAATATTTTGGCTGCAGATGATCAGGATCAAGTCAAGGACTCGTTTGGAGCAATTGAACAACAGATTGCCAAAATTGTCTTGATTTTGGCTGCTCTTCCTTCCATTATCTTCCCTATCGCCTATCACAATTTTCGCCAGAGTTTTTATTGGGTTACCTGCTTTATGATTGCCTACTTGATTGCATTGTTTTTAGTCATTCATTACCGGCTAGATTTAATCGTTTCTCTATCCGAGCATTTGAATTATGCATGAATACGAATTTCGGTATGTTGTTCAAGATACCACGCCGTTCCATTTACAAGACATTTTTCCCGAGTGTACTGTGCAAGTGCAACCCGTATGGTATGTTAAACCTCATTTTAGATACAAAAACAAACGTTTGGAAACAAAACACATTGTCTCGACCGAAGCTGTATTTTATGATGGCTTATGGTTTAAATGGGTCCATTCCATTGAAACGCCTCATATCTCATGGAGCTCTTTGACACACAAAAAATTTTTGGATGCGGCAGGAAATTTTCAATGTCCTTTTCGAAATGAAACCAGGCATGTCTGGACACTGGATAATCAGGCTCAAGTGTATACGTTTGCCCATCCAGACGGAACGTATCGTCTCGTTTTTGAATGGGAATATGGAGTATTTTCTAAACCAGTTAAAAAATTTGATGCAGAGTCCTTACTAGAAAATTTGGGCAAATATTGGCAAGTGTATGAGTATTTTCGTTCCTTTTCCTCTCCTACCTATCGCATCAATGAAACATTTTCCCGTAAACCTGTCACCTGTGTGGCAAATTTTCAAGGTTTAAAGGGAGTGTTTGCTCATAAATTGGATGGTACCTTTGGATTAGTGTATAGTTTTCCAGAGTACATTAAAGAAAAATGGGAAGGAGGTATTCACAAAATTCACAAAGGAATTTCCTTGGGAGATGGAATTGTTTTTTCAGCCGAAAAACTATCCAATGGTACGGTAGTATTACTGGACGTGTATCAAGTCAGAGGGTTTCCAACCGCTCAATGGAATCGAGAAATTGTTTTGATGAATTTTTTACAACACCTCTCCTTACCAGAAGGATATGAAACGCAAAAATACTGTCAAAGAGTCGAAGATCTTCCGATGATTCGGTATGAAACGGATGGTTACATTATTCACAATACCACGACAGATAAAATTGTTAAAGTGAAACATACTCATTCGCTAGATGTAGTATACATGGATGGGTTTTTTTGGTTACCTGGCAAGGAAAAACCTGGTTTATACCGGCGTTTCAAAGCATTGGAAAAGGGATTGCAAAACGGACACGTGTATGAAGTGTCGGTGAAGAATGGCAACGTTTTACGGGAACGAAAGGACCGATTCATTGGCAATACATGGAAACAAATTGAAAATATCTTGGAAAAACAATCTTGGCAAGGTCCAACAATTCATGAAGTTGTGAAGGTAATAAAAACTACAAAGAGAAAATGCAAGTCCAAAGCTACATAAAAAAAAAAAAAAAAAAATTTTTTTTTTTTTTTTTTTTTTTAGACTTGAAGGTTTATAAGCAGGACAACTGCTTGACTAGGCAACACACATTTTTCAGTTTTTTAACTGGATACAAGTAATCAAGTAAACTTACTATGATGGATGCGTATTCAACTCTTGTAGATCAGATTTTGAAAACACCCGTCTTGGCCAATAAGGTACAAGACATGGTCCGTGAATCGGATCATACTTCTCTCAATTTAGTGGCTTTGGATTGGAAGTCACAGCTTGCAAATTATGCTCATTATCAGCAGTTTCAAAAGGAGGCTAGAAATATGTTTTCAGCCGAGCGTACGAGTTTCAACAGCCAATTTAGGGTGCAAAATCTGAAAAATGCAGAAACGTCCTTAAAAGTTATTTTAGCTGGAGTGTCTAATGTGTATCGCCCTTATACGAAATCGGCAAACAAACTCCCCCTCTCCATTACTATCCGAGATTCTCCTGCGATGAATATGCTAACGAAAGCAATGACGAGTGATGTGGATCTCAATAAGGCTCGTTTGTCCGATACTGTCAAAGTCAATTTTGGAACGTGCAGCCTATACTGTCACCACTGTAGTAATGCCATGGAGAGTATGGCTTCCCAAGGCGTCAAACTGATGTTTGATTGCAGCCAGCCTTGTATTGCAGATATACATGTCTTTAATGGGGAGACGTTGGTCAATCGGTTTGGAGCTCAGATTAAATCCTACTTTCCCGATTCATTTATTGCGCTTATGGAAATTGAATTGAATGTGCGGTATTTTTATGCCGTCAAAGATGCTTCCATAGATATGGTGCGAGTCGGAGGCCGAATCTTGAAAATGGTGGCTTTTCCCGAGTCTAATTTGAAACAAACCAAGGTATGTTTGGGAGATTTGAATTTGTTGGCACAAGTGGAACCCAATCAAGATCAATACTTTGTGCCCCCAGAGTTTAATGGATCAACGGAAAAACGTGGTCTTGAAGATGATACTGAGGAGACTGTAGTGGATTGTATACCCACCAAGCACCAAAAAACTTGGGACCCTTCAGTTGTATATGATGTAGAACAAAGTACAGTAGAGTTTGCTTAAGAAAAACACAAAGCTCTTGTGAATGCTTAAAAAAAAAAAAAAAAAAAAAAATTTTTTTTTTTTTTTTTTTAGATACAACTTGTTGTAAATGCTTTATTGATGGCATTATTAGTTGATAGTCTCTGTGCAGCAAGTCTTGGATTTGAATTAATGACTTCTTTTGGATGAGCTATAACTAGTTCATCATAATATCCATAATCATTTGTTTTCACTTGTCCCCTTGTAGCCCCATGCACAACAATAACATCTGGGTCACTAATATCTGACACGGCTACAAGCCCCACGTCCTTAACAAATACTGCATTATACATCAAACGAGGTAGCTCTATGGTTTGATCGTCCAAATCAGATACCAAATGGCTAGAATATTCGAATCGACTCATCATGTATTTATAACTGGCAGATAAACCCAATTTAGTGATGGATGTTTCCATTTCATCCACAGGTAGGATAATGTTATTAATTCGATTCTCAATGGAGAGTTTTTCAATAAACGTTTCAGAAATGGCCATTTTGGATCGGATATAAGCAATGACTTTAGGATCATTTTCACACTCTTTTGTGGGATTATTGTTAATGTTATCACTTGTCTCGGATAAATTGCGAATCAGTTCATATACGAGCCGATCACTTTTGGAAAATCGGCCATCCCGTAGAACACGTTTCATAAACTCATCGGTTCGTGGATTAATTTTGTACTTTAAATCCGCTTCTGTTCGGGCCACTTGCTGAGGTCGATAAATTTTGTCATACATTTTTTGTACAGGAAGAATGATATCATACTTTTTGAAATACATGCCTGACACAGGTTTCAGGGTCCATCCAAGAAAAACAATTTCCATGGGTGTTTCTACAAAGGAAAAAAACACTTCCAAACCAAAATATTGATTCAAGTGTTTTTCACAAATAAGATTCGTCAAATGATTGTTTCTTTTCCCACTGCAATCTCCTTTACCGGTGTTATAAATACAAACGGTCGACTCCATATTTTGACACTTGTTTTCTCGAATTACGAAACAAGCTATGGTGGCCTGGAAAAAATGGGTTGTGAAACGTCCACCTGTGACTGGAAAATTTAAAGCTTTCAAAAAAACAGCGAAAAATGTCAAACATTTGCAAGCCTCGTCAAAAAGAATAAGGCATTGCAAGGAGTCATTAAAACAATTTTCAGTAAAAAGGGTGTCAAAGTCACTGCTTTGGCAACAGTGGTAGGAGTAGGGATATCTTATATTGATAATTATATTCAATCCAATTCAGGTTGTTTCTTACATAGCGGTTCGTCCGTGTGTAAAGTGAAATCATTGAGTTGTTGCCAACCCGAAGCAGTGGATAAGGTACCCTATTGTCCCGACCAGCAGACATTAGGAAATCCCTGCAATGGATATAATGAAGATGTGGAAAAAACATGCTGTCGGTTGTGTGATTGTCAATATAACAATTGTCTACCTCATCAAAAAATGGAATGCCAACGACCGACGATTGCCGAAGCCTTGTCATATTATGCTCAAGAAATGACTTCTTCTGTGTGGTCGGGATTCATGTTTCTCGTACCCTGGTTAATGTGGGTTGTGGGAACCGGAATAGCGTTACTAGTCGTATGGATTGCATGGAATGTATACAAGAAAACAAGACTAAAATGATAAAGTATTTACAAAAATTGTGGCTTCCCAACGATGAGTTGATTGCTCACATACGCAGGAATCACCACTTGGATCCGAGTCTCTTTCCTCGTTACACGACACCCAAACCATTTGAAAGACGTATAACCTTCGACATTGTGCAAAATAAGTATGTGGTGGCAGCGGCCAAGGAATATATCGAGCATTTGTTGAAAAATAAGGAAGAATATGGTTATCTGTACCATCTGATGAAACAAAATCTATACATTCAATTTGATGTGAAATTTAACGGAGAATTGGCTATTGAATGTGCTCGATATGATCAAGTGGTAGAGGCGATCGATGAGCTGGCACGAGAATGGGCATGTAAAAACAGTTTAATGTATGAAGTGACTAGACTAGAATTGTTGTATTTTTTCATCTTGTTGATGAATCCGGAAATAAATTGGGCGACTGTGGATTTCCTTTTGCAGGGAACAAAAGGTCACGCTCATTTGATTGCAGCTCGAGCTAAACAACTGTCTGAAAAATTATCAAAACAACAAAAGTTTAATTAAAAAAAAAAAAAAAAAAATTTTTTTTTTTTTTCAACTTATGGAGCAGCTACCTTCAGAATGCTTAGATTCAATGGAATTTCCCAGCCGTAAGTTATTCACCACTTCTGCCTCTTCTGGACCCATGCTTAATGTAATGTTATTGTCACTCAACATGATTCGATTTCCTTTTTGTTTTCGTTTGGCTTTCGAGTCAATTTTTGTTTCAAAACAAATCTTGTGTCTCGCCAGTGTTAGAGCCATTTGTATCATGGACACATCCACAAGGTCCATTTTCATGGACCCAGCATGATTTTCAAAAAAATTCAACCACTGTTGGACTAATTTAGGTAAATGCCTCTGAGTTGGATATTCAGACTGGTTTTGTGCTGCCGTTAAACACCATGCATTCAAAGAAACTCCTTTCATTTGAACTCTATGTAAAGAGTATTGGGTATTATATTGAAAGGTTTCCAACACTGAGCACTCCTTCAATACGGAAGGATTTGCTGGTGTCAACACACTTTGTACATTTCGGTTGGAATCATAGGTTGGACGACTTTCCAACACGGGAAAACTAAAACAAAAAAAGCTGTTTTGGTACATGAAACCTATCACCACTCCATCTACACTCACTTTTTCCATTTCCAAAGTCAACACTGGGGAAACATACTGTATGGGAGTCCAATGGGTACTGGGTACTTCATTATACAAAGTGTACACGTCGTAAGGATAACGCACGTACAAGACGCGTGTAGGTAGCTGTCCATTCACTGCCAAGGCTACAAACCTTTTGTCGTCTTTGGCATTGGGACGAGTTCCATCAAACATTAACCGAAAAGGCCATTCAATAATTAAACCCACATTATGTAATACTGTTTCAGATTCTTGGCCTTCGTGAGCCAGCAAATAACTTCTGTAATAGGAAGCGAGAATATCTTGGATTAAACAGCAAGGATGACGCATGGAAAGACGTTTTTGAATCACTCCAGCGGAAATGGCTCGTTCGTCGGGCAAATAAGGAAATCCACCGGTTGAAAAGGTATCATTTTAGGAAGTGCAATAGTTTCTTGGGTGAGAAATGGAAGAGTCATGACATCTCGACGCGTTTTCCATTCAGAAGCCACCGATAGAACCTGTTGCATAGGTTCATTACTCAGAAGACAAATGCGGTACTGGGAACCATTTTGAGAGGGTTCAAAATAACATCCCCCAGGAGAAGGTAAATCATTTTTATCCAAATACAAAACGCAATTTTTGTACATGAAAATGTAATCATTGGCCGCTCGAGCCATGCCTTGCAAATAGGCAGCCACTAGGGAAGGATCACTCACAAAATAGGGAGTAGCGTACAGTTGAAACGTGGCAGCATCTTCCAAAGAAGGCATTATAATTTTGGAATTGCCCAAAACGGCAGTCCACGAATCATGTTCACAAGCTACAGTAAGAGGGTCTTCTGTTTTGAAAAACACTTTGAGAGCTTCAGCAAAAGTATGTTTGGCATCTGTGGTTAAGCGATCAAACCGATAGAGATGTAAGAGGGACCAATTGGTAAAGGGTTCATCGGCAAAATCCAAAATGACTGTAAAGTCTTCTGTACGAAACGAGGTACAACCATGAAAGCGACTATAGAGACAGCTGTATCTAGGAAAATTCATTCTTTCTTTATTCAGATTTAAAAAAAAAAAAAAAAATTTTTTTTTTTTTTTCATAATACAAGCTTTGAGTGTCATTGTTTGCTTACACCATTCAATATCTGACCCGGATGGCTTATCACAAATGTTGCACGTCTTATGGAATCGTGGTAAAGACGGAATGCAAACGCATTATGGTCCTTCGCCGAAAGGTTCCCTATTGTATTCAAGATTTTTTTCATCGTTTACACAAAAAGAAACAACCATGGCCCTCATCTCCCTCCCTATTTTTTGATGTACGGGTTCAATTTGAAAAGGAATGGATGCCCAAGATGAAAAAACATGAATTGGAGGATTACAAACGATATTTAAAAGGAGAATACTATGAAGATCTGTATGATTTTCCCCATGGGCAACTAAGAAGTAAACCAAAGGAGAAAGTCTCTACGACTGAACTTTTTTATGCTGCTTATAGGGAATTTCAAGAAGAAACTGGATTTCATTTCAAATTTACGAAAGAAGAGATTGAGGACTATCCTTTGGTAACTTTACAATATACGGGTTTGGATGGTTCTGTGTACAAGCAAAATTATTTTATTGTCAATAATGTAAGAGGGTTGAAAAGACACGTGTATTTCAATTCGTTCAACAAATCATACACGGGGCAAGTTACCTCTTGGAATGATGATCGTTTGATTTACCAAAGCCTTCTGCTTCCAATTGAAGTAGCCTATAGAAAGTTTACCATTCAACAAAAAATGAGAAGTGACTTGAAACATTTGTTGTGTTCCAATTACTTGGAACGATTGTATGACTATACGTTATTGGACAAAGATGAAGAAAATAATCATGAAAATGCACTTTCTCTCATGAAACCTCGCTAACCAGTACAACAAACGAGGTAAGTGCTTCCAAACTGTATTAAAAAAAAAAAAAATTTTTTTTTTTTTTGAATGTATTAAAGACAAAAGATGTTGCAAGTACTGAATCTCAAGTAATGATGTTTGACTTGCAAAGAATACAAACTTTAGTGGCTGAACGATATTTTCGTTTACTTCATGGCTACCATCAACCAGATTTATTACAGCGTTTCATGCAGAGATGGATGGATCTACTTTCCATGTATTCATCCCAAACTAAATTTGTTTCATTTGATCCACCTACACCCATTTTGGACCGTTTAGTTCCTATGGCTGTTGGCGTATTGGTGGTTCCTTTTCCGAATACAATCATACCTCCAGGTTTGAAACGCATTAGTATTTTTCCTCTCTACCCTTTCCGAATACAATACACTTCTCACACCGAATGCAGTCGAGATGGTATGGAAATGTTGTACTTGTATCTCAAATTGACTGGTATTAAAACTATTGGATTTTTTAAAGTACCTCTCTCTACTCAACATCACACACTGATTCCTGAATTGCAACAATTATTTCCCAATTTACATATTTATGGTTCTTCTACTTTCAATAATTTTAGGACAGTATGCCATCGAGAAGCTAGAAAGTCATTGTCAGGTGGTTCAAAATTTTAATGACATTATTTAAATGAGTGGGGTAGGGTACAATGACTGCCGGTTCTTTCATCCAATCCAACAAGTAATTATAATGCAATATGTAATGTTCCCGTTGTGTATCCAAACGAATGGCTGGAATGTACGTGTCCAAGGAATTGGTTTGAACATATAAATACACCAATTGGTTGTCTACCAAGACGTACCAATCCGAAGGAAGAATGCGTACGACTCGATAATCCTTCCATGTCCAGATCATGGCGTAATGCTTATGAGCGGGACGTCCGGGGACGGGTTCCAGATTAAACAGGAGTAATAAAAGACAAAGTATGGTAAAAATCCAGTACATTTCGTTCATTTTATTCTTAATTTTAATTGTGACCCTAGTCAATCTTTTTTACAAACCCTGGCTGTATGATGTGAAATCTAAACTACCCAGCCTATTCACGGGTTCATGGGTATCTTCCATTTCTCGATCCACCTGCCCTTTGTATGGATTCAAATGTCCTACAGACGAGCCTTGTGATTGTAGCCAAATGTGTTCCAATGGGGATTTTGTTTCATTTCGAGTGTTATCAAAAGATGAAATTTTTTTAATGGATCAGCATTTAACTCCAGGAATGTATTGTCTTCCCCGAGGGATTGGAAATTGCAATCAAAAAACATCGTATCATGTATTTTCCTTGACGGGGTGGAAATGTATTCCCCGGCACCAAACCTTGTACCAGGAACAAACATTGGTGGCCTGTCACCATGAAGAGGCAAAAGATAATTCAAAAAATGTATTGTGGGATTATTTGCTTCAAAAACCTGCCACGGAGGTAGACAACCCTTACGAAACATTGGCGGATGGGAAAACCTTAAGATTTCAATGTCAATGCAATTCATTAGATATTTTGGGGAAACCTATGATGTCTGTTTTACCTTTTGTATGTTCTGCAGATTATTGTATTAAAGACTTTTTAAACCCCCTACCGATGATGGGGTATCGAAATTCAAAATGTGAATGTGGACCCAATTTACATTTAGATCCAAATGATGAGACTTCTCCCTGTGTGGTGGAAAGATCCCGAATTGAAAATGGCGTGTTCATAGGGGCAGTAGAATGCATGACCAACTTTTCGTGGAAAATTAATCCAATTTTTTGCCCACACGATGAAGGCATGTTGAGTTTTTCCACACCAGTGTTGAGTAGTAATTCTTTTGAGAAGATGGTATCACACCTAGTAGAGTAAAAAAAAAAAAAAAAAAAAATTTTTTTTTTTTTTTTTTTTTACTGAAGGTTTTAAAGCTTTAAAAACTTTCGATCCAAAGTTTTGTTCATTTATTAGAGTATTGAAAAGAAACCAAGAGGTATGAGTGCCTATTTGCACAAAATTGATAGTGTGGAAGAAGCTCCAACGACCGATGCCTACCTTTTATACAACCTCAAAGGAGGTATTTACTATGTTAAACAATCCGATTATCACAATTTTGCCCATTATTGGTGCCGACAAGAGCGCTTTGGATCCATTACTATGGATTTGGCTACTTGCGAGCAACATTCCCTCACTTTGGATTTAGATTTTTCTTCCCCAAGGATACTGGGGGACTGCCCTGTACCTCCATCATTCCTCTGATTGAATCTACGCTTAAATTGCAGTTTTTTCCCCATGTCAAGCATTTTACGTACATTATTGCTGCTCGATCTGGAGGTCGTGGCTTTCATATTCATTTACCTGAATTTGTTATTGGACATGATGATTACATTTTATTTTGCCATCAACAGAGTGTTCCTTTACATTACGTTATACAGGGGAATGGTACTTATAAGCTGGACATTTTGCAAAATATGATGTTGGCGGGTTCAGGAAAACCTGACACTTCTGCCTATCGAGCCATGGAAATGATTTATGCAGATGAAAAAGAAACGTATTCTATTGATTTCCGAAGTAAAACCTTGTTGGAGGAACTGACTCGATTGAAAAAATCGTTTAAACGCGTCAAACACAACACTGATTCCTATTTCAGGAAATTTTTATTTTTGGACGAGCGGCAGGCCAAACAACATTTATTGGGTTTTATGATGCCTGTCGTGACTCCTTTTCCCCCTTTGTATAAATTATCCTATTCGACACTCATTAGCAATACTCCCAGCGAATCGTGTCATGTGGAAGATATCGCCACGTTCACCTACAAACGTACCCAGGATTTAGGATACATTTCAAAAGGAAAGCAATTGCTGTTTGATGGATCGCATTTTTTAAAAACTTTTCATTATTTGCGCTTCAATGCCTTTCTCATGGGCACTTTGGAAACGAATAATGCGGCTTTGAAGCGATGGTATCAAAGAGCCTTACGCATGCATCCGGAAACCCTCCACATTAATCCCATTTTTGACTCGATTAATCAAATTTTGCGAGAAAATAATACAAAGTTTCTGGATGATTCCAATCCCATCAAAACGATTTTGGAGTATCACCAGGGGTATTACTTTCTCCCCACCTTTTATGCCTTATGCAAATATTTAAACATTTCCACCGTGATGATGGTGAACCATTTAAGAGGGGTCTTGGATAAAGATTTGTTGCCTTTGTTGGATCGTATGGAACAGGTGGGAGAAGAACACACTCAAGTGATTATGAAAGATTTTACCCTGCAAACCATCATTTTTTGTGGCAACAACTTATGTGAACGGTACACCCGATACCGGGATAAGCTCAAGCAAATTGTTCACGATTCCCAACGGGCCATTTTAAGCGTTTCGACTTTGGCTCAAATGACTGAATTGTTGCGCAATTTACAAGAGAGTCATTTTCCCATTCAAGTCCTCAAATTGCCCAACTCGTTACGCAAAGCCAACGCTTTTATTTGGAATTGTTTAACGGAATCCTGGCAAGAAATTCAAGGCGACAAGGAAAAGGATTGTCACATGAACAATTTATGGAATGCCATCTGCACGTATTTGGAAGAATATCGGAAATCAGGCAAATATGGGGGTCCAGAACCCGAGGTGACCCAGAAATTTAGCATCAGTGCTGTCATTTCCACCATTACCAGCGACATCAATATGGAACGAAAGACGATTCAAATGGATCGACACAAGTGGTTTATACGTACGGCGGACGGATTACTGGATATCTTGACGGGTCAAGTGGGTGGCACGGTGCCTGAATTATTTTTATCGGATCGGAAATTGGGAGTTGAATTTTCCCGAACGGAATTGGTGCAATTGTATAACCACTCCCCCGAGTTGGAAGCTTTGTACCATTTAATGACGGACAAATCTTTTTTCCTTCAGTATTTAAAAGCTCTCCTAACAGATCGGACGGATGATTTGTTTGATACTTTGTATGAAATGATTCAAGAAAAGTTTTCCAACTTGACGAATAATCCTTATGCTCTTTCCATGATGCATTTTATGGTTCATTTGAGTAAATATACCGCTTTCGAACACGACCTCTTGATGTATTTGTGTGATGTTTTGGCCAGTATTTTTATAGCCACCAATTACGAACGAAAATTTTTTGTCATGAAGGGAGAAACCTCCAATGGGAAAAGCAAATTGTTTGAAATTTTGGCGCGTGTCTTTGGAGGGTATTATCATTGTATTCAATCTGACAATTTAAAACCGGGATCCTCTAGTGCCAATCCCACTCCCGACTTGGCTTCGACTTTGTTCAATTGCCGCATTGTTACCACCGAAGAACTGGAAGGGAAACTGAATGAAAATCGAGTCAAGCAAATAACGGGCAATTCCTGCGTGACTTTTCGAAACATGTACGAATCGAGTCAAGGAGGGATTCCAACCGCTAAGCTCTTTACCACCACGAATAATTTACCCGATTGTCGAGCGACCGAGGCTTTTCAAGACCGAGTCGTGGCCATTCCTTTCATGTCTCGCTTTGTGAATAAAGCTCCCTTAACCACATCGGAGCAAGTACGGCTCAACCGATATGGAAAGGACGAATATGTGGTGGAACGATCGTACATTGGGTGTTTTCTGATACTCCTGTATCACCTGAAAAAATACATGGATATTAAAAATGGACTCTTGCATTATCGGGACGAGCCGCCTAGTGTGGTGGAATACACCAAAATTTATTTGTTTAATACAGACGTGTACAATCAGTTTAAAACACACATGGATGTGCAAGAAAATCTGAATACCATGACCACCATGACCGATTTAAGATCGGCGGTCCGTCAGTTTCTCAAGAGTACCAAGAATAATACGACGCCAGAAACGGATTTAATTTTAAAATTTGAAGAAGAATTTTCCGAATACCGGCGTCGATCTGATTTTCAATTGGGACACTATACGAGTATATTGGATCAAACGTCTGATACGTTGACGTTAGAAAACACTAGCTTGCAAGAAGAAGCAGAAGAAGAAGGACCCAAAAGATCCCTTTCCGAAGTGGAGGGACCCCGCAAAAGACACTGTAAATCCACGGAAACAGCTGTGGTGTATTACGAAAATGTTATTATTCGAAATTTACGCAAAATGGGAAATGAAAATTAAAGAATATGGATCATGCTGAAGAGTATTATGATTTGAAAGTGTTGAAACGCTCCAATCATCGTTTGGACCGATTGGTGGATTTTGTAGCCCATACAAATGGCTACAAGTTGAGAAAATTTGGTTCTCCGAGTAAACTTTTACCAGGATTTAACAATGTGACACCTGAGCTGGTCAGAGAGTTTAAAAATGAGGCTTATGCCCATTTGAGACAGATTCAAACCAATCGAGTAGAGTACGGTTATTTGTTTAATATTATTGATGAAAGAGATGGAATATCTCATGCAGTTTACATTAAATATGAACAATTTCCCCTCATGGAAGGAGATGTATTGCCAGAAATTTATGCGATTGCTCATAAATTGGCTGAACCCAATACCGATATGTACGATGCCACCTGTCTGTATTTACTCATATTTTTGGCATTGCTAGTCAATCGCCACAGCAACTGGGCAACAATTGATTATTTAACAAATTGCAATTCTGAACATCCCTACGCCATGTACGTCAATTGGATACCAAAATGTAAAAAATCCTTTGTGTATTCCCCAAGCCCACAGGGATGTTTATTGATAACCAAATGCAGCTCAAGGTAAAAAAAAAAAAAAAAAAATTTTTTTTTTTTTTTTTTTTACCTTACTATAAAATCAAGTAGTGTGCTAGTGAAATTTATTTACATCATGGACTCTTCATCAGACTTTGTTTCTGAATTCAAGCGTGTTTTATCCCTCATCTATCCTCCATACGAATTTCCCGATGTGTATGGGAGAATTATCAATTTTAACTGGTTTCCTAATCCCCATCATCAAGAATGCTTTCAACAGCACTGTGTGGATGTTGCCCGCCGTATGGATGCATTATGCCGTCGAGATCATCTTTTACAAGAGATATGGAAAGAAGATATTACCTATGCCTACCTGGTAGGATTTCTTCATGATATTGGAAAACCTTTCGTTACTCGAATCAACTTTTTGGGACAACAAGGTTTCAGAGGTCACGCTCAAGTGGGTGCTCGTTTGGTGACTTTGAGATTTCAAGACGAAATTCCAGAAGATGTTTTGCTTACCATGGGAGTTTTGATTGATTGTCACATGTGTTGCTTGCGAAATCTTTCCTTCTCCTCGGAACATCGATTGCGAGTCAATGCCATCTTGCACATGTACCTGCCCACCCTTCCGCATCTGTTAAGTTTGTTGATGCGTTTACATTCTGCCGATCAGTCGAGCAAACAACCTCCCGTCCAAGTGGATGGCTCTGGCTACTTATACCAAGCTCCATTTACTTTTCGAAAAGATCGTCGAGTGGTCATTTTTCTCCTTGGACCTATGGGATCAGGAAAAAGCACCATTGCTCGAGCCTTGACAGAGGAATTGGCCAGTTGTGGATCCGTTTTACATTTGCAACGGGATGAAATTCTCATGAAGTTGGCAAAAGAAGGAGAATCCTATTCCAGTTGTTACTACCGCATTAAAGGCGATCCCGCTTTAAAACGACAATTGCAAACCCTCTGGCAAGAATGCTTGGACTCTGCTTCAGCAGATATCCTTTTGGTGGACACGTGTCAAACCTATTTCTGGTCCAATATGATTGGCTTTGAGAATTGTTTCCGAATTGGAGTGTATTGTGTGCCTTTCAACTTGTTCGACCCTGAGGCCCATTGGAGAAATCCACGTATAGAATTTCCACCTGAAAAGTGGTCTGGATATCCTTCTCTCTTGATGGAACAATGCCCATGGAGTTTGGAGGTGGGAACCGGGCTGTGGAACCTTGTGCCTTCTCTCGTCAAACGATACTTTGATCAGTCTTGGCCAGAGTCTTTGGAACATCACCCTTCTCTGGCGACTTTATGGAATGAATCGTTTATTTCCAAAATGTGTGCACAATTTCCTTTTAAAGGAATTCAAATTGAGGAAGAATTTTCATTGATGGACCACAAAATATATCGATCCACCTATACGCCTGGAAAAGATGTCACCTGGGGACCGACACGTTTTTACCGAGGAGAATATTTGTTGCAAAATAAAAATACAAAGATGGTGTATCCCTTACGTTCCGGTTTACCCACTTTTACGCGTCATCCAATTTTTCCTCCCACCTTTGATCACGTCGTGGTGACCCCTAAATATGATGGAAGTTTGGTGAATATTTTGTTTATCCCTCTTCAACATCCCTATTGTAAATTGCTCAAGGAGTGGTTTCCAGGAGATCGGAATGAATTTGGACTCTTTTTGGTGGGATCGAAACAAAAACTCGTCATGGATTCCCATCTCCGTAAAAAGTTTAATTCTGTGTTGAGATTCAAAAGTTTTAACACGTTTATCAGTTCCTATGACTCGTATTTTGAGGACCAAGATTGCCTCAAGACGTTGCATTTTGAAATGATGACTGAAGCCGATAGCACCGAATTGAACGTGTACTATCCTGAAAACTTTTTTAAATTCATAGGATGCACTACTTTTACAAAGGATGATCGACGGTTTGCTTTGGCAAAACCATCCGATGCAAGAGCTATTCCCCAAAAGACGTTCCAGACAAAGGATGCGTGTGAAGCTTATTTGGAGGAGTTGCACGACCAATTTTTGAAAGGAGACACATTGTGTGAACCTGAAGGATGCGTCCTGTATTTTTGGGATGCCCAAGGATGTTTAGTGGATATTGTGAAAAAAAAATTTCCCGAATATTTGGCGGTCGTGAATCCCGACAAATATCCCAAACAGTATCAAGAGACACTGACCAATCCCTTATTGGCTGAACGGTTTCAAAAGATTCGAAAATTGAAAAAGGATTTGGATACCTCAGTCTTGAAAAAGGCCATTCACGAGTTTTTGAAAAAGGATACCAAAGATCGGAAAGAATTTGCCTTGTATCTGGAAGAAAATAGATTTAAAATTCAAGAGTTTCAGACTCAATTGGATGAAATTGCAGAGAAAGCACGCATGAAAGCCAGAAATATTCGTCAAGAATTATTTTTGAATTATCCCTATATACAAAAGACTATTGCAAACATATTTAGACCCTTGGGAGAGATTGTGGATGAAGAATAAAGATATGGCAGAAAGAGAAACACGTCGAGATTGTGAGAAAATGTTTGTCAAAAGAGCTCTGGAGCGAGAGAGACATATTTTGACAAATTTTTTAACCGAAGTCTACATATCCTTGGATGAAATTGAAAAGTTGATGTTGGATGAACCCAGCTGGGAAATGTCTGCAACATCGAATCGAGTACAAATGGAAAGGGAATATCTCACAAGAATTCTTCACCGGGAGCGGAAAAATATACTGTCTATTTTAACAGGAATTCAATGGTCTTTGGATCATTTGAAAAATTGTTTGGGTGAAAGTGGTACCATCACACCTGAAATTGTAATACTAAACGGAAAGTAATTAAAAAAAAAAAAAAAAAAAAACTTATTTGCATTAATCTTATTTGCACGGAATACATTTATATTGTTTGTTTGTCATTACTCTGGTAATCTCGTTGTGTAAACCATATAATCCTTTAAAAAAAAAAAAAAATTTTTTTTTTTTTTTTTTTGTAATATAAAGAATGTCTTACCACACTTTTCTTCAATCATTGTTTGGAAGCCAGTATACTTTGCATCGATCCTATTTGCATGGAATACATTTATATTGTTTGTTTGTCATTACTCTGGTCATTTCGTTGTGTGCCTACACAACTCATCATATTAATCAAGAAAGTCTAAAGACTTTTGACCAAAGAGTACATACTCTTCGAATGAAATATGCCGCCGCTGAACGTTCCGCTCATGTTTGAGCCGATTCTTGGCAATTATGATGCGCATATTCGGAATTTTATTCATTTTTTGGATACTCGAGTCGATTGCATGCTGATTTACGACGGACCCCTGGATATTCATCAACATATTCGAGAACGGACATTGTATGCTCTCTCGGTACAACATCGACCGACCAAGAAAATCTTGCGTAACGTGTATCCGATCATGCTGGGATCTCAAATAGATTTGGCCATTCGTCATCTGCAAGTGTGTTCCTTTGAAGCGGATATTCCCACCGTTTCGAATGCCTCTTTTCAAGAAGTGGATATTGGTCGTGGTTTCTTTATCATTTGTGGCTTTTTGCGCCATTTACCCTATTTTTTTACGAATGATTCAACTCACACGCATATGGTACAAAAAAAAATGGTTCGTGTGTTTACCTACGATGCCTTGGATCGGGGTAAGGAGTTGAGCTATTACGTCGCAGATTGTCCACCCAAACAACGGGGAGACATGGTGGCGGTGGGCAACGATGGTTCCGAATCTACCGAACAAGTGGATTTCTTTTTTGATCATTGTCCTTACCGGACCGATGCTGCTGCTTACATGGCCCAAGTGTATCAACAGAATCGATTTGATATTGATTCCTTGGTCAATAAAATTGTGGTGAGTCCTGGTCATTTGTTTACCAAACTCTTTGTCAAATATTTGTATGCTCCTCTGCGGAAAGGAAATTGGTCCCTGATTAAATCCAAAACGGCGTTGGTGGTTAAATCCATTGAAACAGGATGTTTATTGCACGTCTTGTCCAGAAAAACGGTTTACTTTAAAGAAGGGAAATCGGCAGGTAAAATGACGGTGACGCCTCATGAATCTCATCGAGAAATTGGATCCAATGGAGAAGTGTTTGTGGAAAAAACCATCGGATGTTATCGAGAAGTCAACATGCAAACGTACCCTCTCAATCCTTACTTGTCGTATCTCATCGTCCGTCAAATGTCCAATAAAGTCAAACATAATTCAGTTCCCTCCTTTCACGATAGTTATTTGGGATTTTTATGCATTTTGGGTTGTTTTGAAACGAAAAATGTGGGAAGAACCACCATGATGGTACGCAACACGGTCGTTTCTACCTGTGATGCGTTGGATCCCGTGTTTCATGATGCCCAGCGCGATGCCTTGTGGACGTGGTTACAATTGGAACCCGATTCCCACATTCACCCTCATTACTTTGTCGTGATCAATGAAGCCTGCGTTCCTGTCACCGTGGCTTGTTTTCAACGCATTCAACTCGAAGCTCTCAAACAACAGTTTCAACAGGTGGAATGTTTTACAGAATCCAATTTCATGTACATACGTTATAAAGTAGGATTACTCTTTAAACGTTTACCGGGAACGGATGTTTGGGTGACTCCCAAGGACATGATGTTTTGGGCTCGGAAATTGTTACAAATCCATACGATGGAAGAGCTCATTGACCGTTTTGGATATGATTTCATTACCAGTTTTCATGTGGATTTGAATCCCCTTTTCATGCACAATGCGTTTCCTAAAAACACATTGGCTTTTAATGCGCTTAAAAATGCCGTGTTGGCGACCGATGCACGGTATGCTCACTATTTTATGGATAGTTTATCAGCCTATGCTCGTCAATTGACACCGTATCATCAAATCGTTCAAGAGCCTGTACAAGATGGAATTTCACCGCATTTTGCTCTCCGTGTACCTCATGTCGTGGTATCTTATATGAGTTTCTTGGGATGTACTCAAGAAGATGGAATAGTGTGTCGTCAAGACGTGAACGCCTTTGATTGTTGCCGATTTTACACGATACGGATTAAAATAAAAGCCGATGGATTAGTGATGTTTCATCCTGTGCAGGGAGACGCGGATGAGACCAGTCTCGTAGGGACGGTGGTGCATTTTGGAGAGACTCTGTTACAACTGGAGCCCTTTTCCATTCACGTACGCACCGTTCCCATCAAGGACCAAGTGATTCAATTGCATTTCAATAAACCTCCCTTTCGAGTGATTCAACACTATTTATCAGCTCACACGTTAAGTATTTGCTTGGAACAAGATCATTGGGCGAGTACGGGCGATAAATTGTGTAGTTTCCACGGTCAGAAAGGAGTGCTACGTCTCATGAAAACATTACCGTTGTTGGATGAACGGATTCAACCCGACTTGTTGGTGAATCCCTATAGTTTGTTTCGAATGACTCCTGGACAAATTTTAGAAGGGGTCACACGGGGAGAGGGAAGAGATGCTCAAACGGTACGCAACACGGATGGTCAAATAGTACCAGACGCCAAGGCTTTTTATGCCAAAACATTTTATTTTCCAATTGCCTATTGGAGCTCGGAACATTTTTATGCTCCCAGCGAATGTACGATGGATAAAATTTTACATCAAGCCGTCAAAGGACGATCCCGAGGGGGAGGCATGCGTTTGGGCAATATGGAATTGTTTAACGGTTTACGGGGCAATGGATTAGCGGCATGTTTTGAAGAAAAATTTTTTGAACACGGGGATCGAATCCCAAATGAACACAATCCCACGATCAGTTTACCCAAATCAGTGGAATTGGTGAAGGAAGATGCCCGATTTTTCAAGTGTCATTTGAAATATCAAGCCAATTCGAGTGTAATCATGCGAAAATAAATTTAAAGTGATCTCTAGTTGATCCAATGAAATGGGTCAAAAACTTTAAAAATTTGGGTCGACTTTTAAAGTTTGGACTTTAAAAATCTCAAACTTTTAAAGTTTTTTGGTACACAAAGAAAAAGGTACCAAAAAACTTTAAAAGTTGGAGACTTTTAAACTCCAAACTTTAAAAGTCTGGCAATTTTTTAAAGTTGAAGGTCATTTTATCCAGATTTGGCGGGGTCCATTTTAAAAGTGCTGCTCATGTGTTTTTCCGTTTGGAAACCAACTTTTTTTTACAGTCGTTACAAACTATGTAGCTGTCGAACGGAAAAAATACTTGAGCACCTCGTTTGCTCAACTATTTTTGCCGTTTGACTGCTACACACCAAGATTTAAAGTGACTTACAGTAACTTGAAAAAATATATGAGCACCCCTTTTGCTCAACTATTTTTGCCGTTTGACTGCTACACACCAAGATTTAAAGTGACTTACAGTAACTTGAAAAAATATATGAGCACCTCGTTTGCTCAACTATTTTTGCCGTTTGACTGCTACACACCAAGATTTAAAGTGACTTACAGTAACTTGAAAAAATATATGAGCACCCCCTTTTGCTCAAGTATTTTTGCCGTTTGACTGCTACACACCAAGATTTAAAGTGACTTACAGTAACTTGAAAAAATATATGAGCACCTCGTTTGCTCAACTATTTTTGCCGTTTGACTGCTACACACCAAGATTTAAAGTGACTTACAGTAACTTGAAAAAATATATGAGCACCTCGTTTGCTCAACTATTTTTGCCGTTTGACTGCTACACACCAAGATTTAAAGTGACTTACAGTAACTTGAAAAAATATATGAGCACCTCGTTTGCTCAACTATTTTTGCCGTTTGACAAACAACCTTAAATTTTAATGTGTCACAGTCAAACAGCAAAAATACTTGAGCAGAAAAAACACTCTCTCTCACAAAAAAAAAAAAAAAAAAAAATTTTTTTTTTTTTTCATAGGTTTAGTTTAGAGTTGGTGGTCCAGTCTTTTCTTGTACCAATCTCCTTTCCACTTCTTCAGGAAAAAAGTTTGCTAGTGTACGTTCCAAGCAATGAGGTTTTCCCTTCACTACTACTTTTACATACGGTGAGGGACAGACACACAGGTATTCATCTCTGCTTTTATACATAAACACTCCATGTTCACACACATCCGGATTCAAAGTATTACATTCGGGGCCTGACCAAAATGTAGCATCCGTACAGAGGCACATCCAATAAGGAACAGGATTCTTGGCCAACATCACCATGCCTCCTTTTTCCATATTGCATTTTACAGGTTCATCGGATTGCAACACACATACTCCTCCCACACAACGTACTGATTTTTCCACACATAAAAAGCTGCAATCATCCACGCATTTGATGGGTTTAGCTGCACAATTTTGTTGGAAAACTGGAATTTGAATTTGAATATGGGACTTGGTTTCAGGTACAGTAGATGTCATATTCATCCATACAAATCCAACCCATAATAATAGGAAAAGACACCACGCAGACCACATTCTTTTCTTACCCAAAGTCAAGATGGAACGTTCTATCGATCATCACGAATCTCAAAGGCCTCGACCTTCAGCTGGTTTAAGCCGTGTCACGAAATGGCGGGATGCTTGGACGGCTTGTTCTACCGTGGTGGAAGGATTTTCTCCCACCAATTTGAAAAATTTTCATCTTGTGTTTGGCCAGTGGGTCTCCATTCTCAACTGGATTTTTGGAAACCCCATTCACCCTTTGAGGCAATACGTTCCCTATTTTTATTATTGCAATGAACCCAACGGTCCCAAAGAAATTTTGCACATGTACATGGATCCCACTATCGGGGAGAACAATGAACGATTTATTCACATTTTTTTCAATTTGTACGACTTTAACAAGATTCGGCGGGATTACTGTGATAATGTGAACCGAAATAATCACATGTTGGTAGATGAAGCACGAGGCACGATCAATTTTTCCGTTTTGGAAGAGACCATCCATAATCCAGCAGAATATTTCCAACACATTACCACTTGGCAAATGTTATTTCTGTATACATTGCACTTGATGGCTCACTGGGATACGTACGACAAGTATAACCATGCCCATTACGATACACACATGCGACTCACAGATTCTGAATTTTACAACTTGTATTTTTATGGACAACTCGTCTATCAGCATCAATAAAGAACTATGCCCAGACGAAGAGCTTCTCCGTCCAGGGGACCCAGTAAAGTTCCAATTCTCTATGTATATGAAATGTTGACGGATTATACCTCTCAAAACCCAGAGGACATGAAAAAATTGGTATCCATGGGTTATTTGGAAAGTATCGCTGTAGACCTCCAATCACTCGTTCCCGTGACCAAACTGAAATCGTTTTTTCGTCACGCCAAAACATTTACAGAATTTAAAGCAAATTACTTGCAGACCATCCCGGATGAATATTGGATAAACACCTTGCATGAAAATCCACGGGTCATGCCCTATATTCGTCGTTATTTATCCACGTCTCCACCCTCGTCCCGATCTCCAAGCCCACGAAGACGTCTCAAGATGAAAGCGTTTGTTGGACCAGCTCGCATGAGTGATGTATCGGACGATGAATCGGTCATTTCGATTGATCCACTAAACGATGAATGTGATAACACCAACGTCAATTTGCCCAAACCTTTATGTCAGGGCATTCGACGAGTGTGTCGTTATTACGATAAAGACCGAAGATATCGACCCTATGATAGAGATAGCAGTGAAAATGACCAATATGCTTTTAATTTATCTTATAGTTAAACAATAAGAGGATTTTCCAAAGGATTATAGGCTAAAGGAAGCATGGTTTTAATGCGATCACTGTAATGCCATATATAGGGTGGAGGGGATAAATGGGTGGAGAGTTCATTGTTTAAAGACAACAGGATAGATCGGGATGTGCAAGGAGCCAAGTGTCCTCGCAACACACGAATAGGAAATACACTGCAACATTCGGGAGGTCCAAAACAGGATCGCAGGTCAGGAGGGATGGGAACGCGAGAGACTGGAACCGAGTCGTAGTCGTAAACCCATAAACGAAGAAATTGAGGTAAAAGGCGTGTACATTCCATCAAATTAAAACCCAACAAGGGAGCCAATTGAGGAAGATTAAAATTTAGCAAGGTGATGAAATGGTACAATTCTTCTTCAAAACTCTCACTCGTCTCGTTTCGAAGGGCGTCTACGTACGAACGACTCAGTTTAATGCGTTGACATTCTATAGGCAAGGTATCAGTGAGTAATTGATCCATCTCATGGACTTGACACTGATGTTCATTCCCCACCAAATAGGATAAGCGGTATGGACTCGAATGTTGAATTAATTCATGCATAGGGTCATGAGTACGTCGATCGAAAGAATGAACCACATGGGAAGAAGAATCGACAGGAATCATTTTGTAATAAATGTCCATCACCACAAACTTTTGCAAAACGGGATATTTGTGTTTTGATAGCAAGTCGAGAACCAGAGCCTTGTATTCAAGAGCCATCATAAACTTTATTGTGGAAAAAAAAAAAAAAAAAAATTTTTTTTTTTTTTTTTATGGTACTGGTTTCAAATTTTACCAAACATGTGCTTATGGCAACAACTGTAAAATAAATTTTACATTAGGTTTTACAGTTGATACCATAGCCATCATAATAAATGGCTTGTTACCACATTATTTTTTTCATTCATTTACTCCACGGTATTTCCTAAACGAGCTACCCACTCCCCTACAATATTATTACGAATGTGATTATTGGGCATCAAATGACAAAACTCTTGCAATATGTGAATGAGACTTTTGTGACCACTTTGGCACAACAATTCATGTGTTTCTGTATCAAAAGCTTCATCCGGTTCATTCAAAATACATCTTTTCCCCTTCTTTTTCTTTTGGTGAAAAAATAAATTAAATTCCAATTTCAAGTAGCGTATTACGTCTCGTAACGTCTTTTTTTGCATGACACGTCGCCATTTCTTTTCATTCAAATGTGGTTTATGACCTTTGAGACGCACCCGGTTTTCCACATTAAAATCACCGATATCACACAACACTGGATGGTGATCCGTATATAAAAATAAAAATTGTTTCAAATCGGGTACCGCGCCTCCCATTTGGTAACAGACGGCACAAAAAAACACCACGAGAGCATAGACTGTCTCTTTAAATTGCACTCTTTGAATCTTTCGAGGAGCATACAATTGAATCGATTGATGAAACATGCCAATGGTGTAGCCGGAGGATTCTCGAAAATGACCTGCAAAGGGTAACACGTATTCTGATCCCAACCATGCACACATTTCAATCATTTCATGAAAATGTTCTGGAATATCACACGATTGGTTGATGGTATAAGATTTCCAAACAGTGGACCGACTCGCATACAAGCAATGAAACCGGTCCTTGTTAAAATTATTCAAGAGCAACAAACAAGGTTTTTTGGGATGAATTTCGCAATCCGATGCGGTGAAATTGACATTGTCAATGTGCCGAATAATACTTCGGACGCGATCTTCGGGTCGGACGTGAGATTTAGAACTCATTTGATCTTTGTTTATTAACCAAGCATTATGAACCGAAAGTATGTATGTGTATTGGATATGGACGAAACTTTGGGGTTTTCAACTGGGGAAACGTTTCACGTGCGACCTAAATTTCAGACGTTGATCAACTTTTTAAAATTGATTCAGGCCGACATTATTTTATGGAGTTTGGGGTCGGACGATTATGTACACCGAGTGGTGAATGGGTTTTTACCCGAACTCGTCCAACATCTTTTTAAACTTTTTGCACGCTCAGAATGCAACTATTCCAAAACCTATTACCAATATACAAAGGCTTCAGCCCATATACGAGACATGTATGGGGAGCCCATTTTTTTAATAGCGGTCGATGATAAAGTGAGTGAAAATATGGACGAACAATATGATTTACGCATTTACGTGCCACCGTATACCAAAGTCAACTCGTGTGACAAGGAATTGTTGCAAGTGTGCGAAAAAATAATTAATGGTATTGCCGAACTGATTCGGTAAATATAAAGACATGTATAGTGTAGAGCAATTTCTCATCAAGATTCAAAATTTGCAAACCCAATGGATTTGCTTACGATGGCTACAAGCGCATGATGCCGCTCGACCCAACATTGGGCTGGAATATCGTCACAAAACGCTTCGAACCCTTCCCATTTATTAACAAAGCATAATGTACTGGATTTTATTGTTGTTGTATTCTCTCCTTCTTCTTTTATATGCATGGCAGTATCCCTCTCCCACCCTTTCCAAATGGCCCTTGTTGACGGCCGACGATTCCACGACCCCCACCGTCCGTTGTCAAGACACACACGATTGTGATGCGCATCACATTTGTCTGAATCAAACATGCCTACCTCAACTCTTGCGAGGGGAAGAATGTGATCCTCTGACGGGAGACTGGACGCTCGTATCCATTCAGGGCAAATCGTTGGTGGCTTGCATTTGCAAATATCCCGATTTTATCCATCAAAAACATTATGGGGGGAATTGTGACGTGGATGTCACGTGTCAACCGTACGGACATTACAATGTACATACGAAACAATGTGATTGTTTGGAGGGGTTTGTACCCTTGAACCAGCCCAAACCCAAGTGTCAAAAGCTACCGGTTGTAGAGCGTATGATGTACAGATCGTGCGATTCGGATGAAGTGCATTTTAGCGATATTCAACCTTCAGACGGATTTACCGCTGGGTACTTGAGACGCCATCAAAACAAAAAGTGTTTTAAACGACCTTGCACGTTTGATGCGTTTACAAGCCAACCCTTGAAAAAGGCTCGTTATGAGAAAGGAATCGGTTGTGTATGTGATCCGGCGTTGGGTCAGTTTGGAGTACGTATCGAAGGTTTGTCCGATTACGTGAGAGGACCTGGATACAATGCGTGCGCGAGTGTGTTTCAAACTCCTTTGGAAAAACCCATTCCCGTGCAAGTGGTCACCTATTTTTATTTGATGCAACAGCCTGCCGTCAGCTTTTTACAATACGACAACATTCAGGCTTCCCAGGTCATTGCTCCCCTCTCTTCTTTCATTCAAGGGGGAACGTTGCAAGTGGGTCAAGAATTTCCGTACGATTACATGCAAGCCTTTTTCAGACAACGACACCCTTTTACGGCTCAAGTGCGTCAGTTTAATTTCAACGAAACCTTTTACGCAAAATATCCTCCTACTTTTACGCGAAAACCCAATCAAATGGAATGGTGTCGATTTATGAGTCGACATTTAAAGGACAATTTTTTACCTTCTGAATGGGCTTTTAATTTATTGTACACCTTTCCAGCCTGTTATATTGGCAAAAAGGATCAAGACGCTCCTGAACCGTTCCGAGGACGGTATGTATCGAATCCCTTACATTTCACGTATGGAGCGTATGGTGAACATCCACGATTCAACGGCCTTCGTTTGAAACATGAACGAGGGGACTGGACGCTAGACTTTGCCCCCGAGTACGACATAGATACTTACCGTTCCTTAGCAACTCCTCAGATGGTCCCATTCTTGGACGATCCCGTCGTAAAAATGTTGGAGCAAGGTTACATGAGCAATGATCCTATCGATGAGCAAAATGCCTTGTATCGCCGTGAGAAAAGGGATCGGGACAGCGATAATGAACCCACCTTTTGAAAAGACAAGATGAAACGAAATCTCGAAGAAGAAGAGTCGGACGATGAATTCCCTTCCCCTAAATCAGCACGTCGAGAAGAAACGGATATTTTGCAAGATTTGCAAAAAGGGTTAACAGAAACAGACAATGATTCTATTAATCGGGAACTCTTGGACACTCAAAAGCAATATTTTATCATGTATATGGAAAAATTAATGCATCAAATCCCCATGGGAAAAGCAGTGATTGAAACGGTCCGTAAAAATGGCCAGGAAAATAATTTTATGTGCATGTACGCAGCCTCCAAGACTATTATTCAAGCTTTGATGAATGTAAAACAGAGTAAAGCGATTAAATCGGTCATGGATATGATATTTGGGGGGGCTTGTCGGTATGTGCATGAAACGGTCATTTCACCCATGTTGAACAATGTAGTACATAATGAACATTTGAAAAGGGCGTATCAAGTGTATCAGAACAGTGTGAAAAAGGAAGAAAATGATGCTGAATTGGAAATGAGGTGCTTATTGCATTGTATTCATCAAGTGTTGGAAAAGGAAGAACACGGTATTAAATTGGTTCATCCTTTTCAAGCTCAAATGACTCAGCAAATGAAAGCAATCAGTGAATATGTGGTGGCATTGTTGGTCTCTGTAACAGATCCCAAAGACACGACTCAAAATGAAGTTGTCTTACACTCGGCAGCAAACTCTGGCTCAAACTCTAACTAAAAAAAAAAAAAAAAAAAAATTTTTTTTTTTTTTTTTTTTACAGTCAACTGTTTTATTATGCATGTATCAAATACTTTGATTCAATGAATAGTTTTTCACAACATGTTATGAAATCCATACTGTAGTACAACCCTCACTCTCGGGGTTTTTAGTTTTACATTCGAGTCTCTCATTAAGTTTGCGTATGTATGCTTCCAGAGTACTTTCTGGTTCCTCTTTGGACGACCCCATGCAATCTTTAACCGTTGCAAAGTGGTCCCTGGAATCTTTCAGATTCAAATTATCCCTGAAATCTTTCATCAACTCTTCCCTTGCAGCGCAAACTCTGGCATCTTTTAGCTCGACATTTGTAGAACGAGTAGATTCTTCTTCCTCTTCTTCCTCTGGAATACAATTGAGTGACATTCTATTCCAATAACGTTCGTAAATAATTTTGTTTTCACAGGGCAATTGCAGAAAGTTGGGTTTTCCTTTCAGGCGTTCAAGGGGCCAAGTCATGGGATATACAGGCAAGGGTTTTTGTAGAGTGTTGATGGACGGTGGAGAGTTGAATAAACAATCTTGAAGGGTTGTATCAGACAAAGGTTTACCTTCCATACAATCGCTCATATCAACATGGGGGGATGGCTTCTGTTCTCCAACTCGAAACATTCTCGTAAAAGATTTCCATAGTTTCTGGTACCAGCGATCAGAAGACATGATGCGCTTGAAAATAAAAATTGGAATGCCAAGCCAACAATCAAAACTGTGTTGAGTATATTTTGATATTTTGAGACACTAGATGTAGGCACTTGAATAACGCTTGCATCAAGCTTTCAACTTTTAAAGTGACAATCTAAAAAAAAAAAAAAAAAATTTTTTTTTTTTTTTTTACAACTGTAATGCAACAATTTGATTTATAGATTTTACTCGACTCAGAGCCGTGTACACCAAGTTCAAGTCTCGACTTCCATTAAAGTTCATGGCGATTGCATCGTCATCCATCGTATCTCCTTGAAATTTATGAATAGTTCCAGCAAATCCTACGACAATAGGAAATTCTCCTTTCAAATTTCTTTGCACTTGTATCATAACCTTTTTCACAGGATCCATACATTCAATGCAATCTTGTTCGGCATTATAGTTTTCGAACAACAAAGGTGTGCCATTGGAGGCTAAAGATACACCATTTTGAATAATAAATATGTGGCATCCTACTTTTACATCCACATAGGTTGTACCCATACCTTCTTTCGTTCTGGTCCATAAACGGATCCGTGGTCCTTGAATCAAACGTTTCAAATAAAAATTGTTGTACGCTTCCACGGTCGATTTCAGGTAGGCCAATGCTCGGGTACATTTTTGTAAAACGGTTGTATCAATATGCTCCACAATGGGAAATGTTCCACAAATGTAGGTAAATAATCCCGTTTCGTCATTCGTATCCACATAGTAACGCAACTGTTGAATAATGGACTCATATTCGGGAGAAAAACGTTTACTTTCCTTTAAATCAATGCGTATGATGGGTATATCCAGAGACACGCTAAATACATTGTGATTTGTTTTCACTGGTCTCAATTGGTTGGGATCCCCCATGGCTACAAATAAAATGGGTTTCGGGCGGCGGAAAAAATATTGTATGATGCAATGGGCCAACCAAAAACTCACCATTCCAATTTCATCCACCACAACAATATCGGGCATCTGAGGACAATCAAATGTGTCCACTAATACTGCACTTTTTTCCAAACACACGGCCTCATCGGTTTCATGTTGTAATTGCTTTTCTAAGGTATACAACACTGAACCAGGTGTCCAACCTAGTTTCAAAGCCGAATGAATAGTTTGTCCTCCAATACGTTGTGCCACTCGAGCGGTGGGAGCCATACGTAATTGGGGCACCGATATACGATCTAGACAACTCGTCACGGTAAATGTTTTTCCAGATCCAGGGCCACCTGCCACCAAAATCACTGCATGTTGACGATTTAATAACCACTCGTGAACCAAGAAAGGAAACGTTTGTTGACTCGGAGTCAAGGATTCAACATGTTTGTCGAACCCCACATGATAGACGGGCAATTCCCACGAGTGACTCATGGTTGTCCCAATTGTTCGCCTAAAGTGATTACTTTGGTTCTGGTCAATGATCAGCAACGTTTTGAATATACACTCTTGGTCTGCGAACGTGTGGCCGTGTCGTACGTAATGGACTTGTATGCTTTATTTACGAGAGTGAATGCACCTCGAATGCCAAATACTCCTTTAAAATCAGTCAACACTTTAAGAGTGCATGAGATCCTGGAACCCTACAAATGGTTACAATGTATTCAGTGGACACGTTATCAACAACAAGGTCAAAAAATGAGTATGGAATGGTTTATTACTCGACCCAACCATTCGGGATTTTATTATTCTTTGGGAGAAGGAGGATCCTTGCTGGTATCTCGAGAAAATAATATGGAAATGATTCACATTCACCCAGAAACGGTACGTACCATAGCGGGTCTCTCGACAGACTTTTGTACAAAACCTACACTTCAGCAAATTGACTTGAAAAATAAATTGTTCTGAATGGTTTATTCCTTTTAAAGCATGAGCAAAAAAAAAAAAAAAAATTTTTTTTTTTTTTTTGAGAACTTTGATGTCATTGTTAATAAGCTAAAAAGGTAGACATGGTTCTTGCCAGGCTTTTTTTAATACACATTTTGGGTACCTTCTTCATTAAGTTCCTGATTATATTCAATTGCCGCCGGTAATGATACGCTTTGTATAAACGTCATTTCCATAGGGGGTTGAATGGCAGATTCCTGAAAAATGATCATGTTTTTAATCTTTCCCCCAATTTTGTACTTGTCCTCTCCAAATGTAGTACGACTATAAATTTGCAACTGACAAATGGCTAAAAAGGTTCCAATGCCTTCTAAAATAGGCTCCAATTGTTTTTTGAAGGCATTGGTCAAATTTTCTCCATCAAACATGCGTGTAGTCATGACACACCAGTTTCGATGGATGTCGCAAGGTATATGATGTTTTTGGTGGGCCGTCCTGCATGTGTTACATAAAACTGGGCTACACGTTTCTTTAAATAACCGCGCTGCATCATGCAACTTGTGTTGTGTAGTTTCTCGCATGGCTTGTCCAATTAATGTTAACGGGGGGCATTCTTTGGCGATAAAGTTTAAATCTCCGAAAAGTCCTTCCGAATCTTTAGATTTGGTTCTATCACACGACATGAGAGCCACTACAATGATTTTGTAAGAATTGAGAGGATTAGCAATATTTCTGACATAGGCCTTGTCCACATGACAAGCATGACCTTTGGAAAAGGAAACTTGCTTCTCCACGTGCATCCGATGCACTGGATAATCTTCCAATTTCTTTTCCCAGTCAGGATCCACAAGATTTAACATACCAGATTCAGCGGCCATACCATGAATGGCTTTTTTCAAGACGGGAACGTTTAAAGTGTTGATGATTAGTTGAGAATATTCCATGTTGAATAAGAAGAGACAATATTACACTTTATTCACAGATGCAATAATGTCAAAAAAGAATTATGGAAAGTTGCAGCTCTGTGAAACCTTTATAAACCTTAACACAGTGAGCTTAAAAAAAAAAAAAATTTTTTTTAAAATTTTTTTTTTAAAAATAATAATAATTATTATTCCATGGTTTCTTGTAGGAGATTTTGTTCTTTAGGGTTATTTTCGAGCATTACCAATTTCCATGTATCCGTTTTCATTTCGTTTTCAAGTGACTCTTTCAACTTTAAATCCTCTCTTGGATAATTTTTTAATGTCCAGCTGTACGTTTCAGCCATGATTGTGGGAGTTCCTCGGTATAGATGCATATAACTTCGTAAACGTTGCTGATGGCGAATTTGTCTTCGGAAACGATCGTAATATTTCAGTTTGCTTCCTTTAGGATATTTTTTAGCAACTGTTTTTCTTTTCTTTGTAGAATCATTTTCATTTTCAAGTCCTCGTTTACTACCGCTGTATCCAGCCTGTGGCACCGGTTCCATATTCATTGTCTCTTGGTTGTCTTGATTTTCCTCCTCTGAAACATCCATCGGTCGTTCTTTGTCTGAAACATTCAAAGGCTGATTGTTGGGTTCCACCGCGAACACATTCTCTAGTTGAAGTTTTTGTAGTTTTTCCTCCTCTGAAACATTCATCGGTCGTTCTTTGTCTGAAACATTCAAAGGCTGATTGTTGGGTTCCACCGCTAACACATTCTCTAGTTGAAGTTTTTTTTGTAGTTCATTAAAATAATTCATTAGCTCATTTTCATCATTGGGCGGTTCCTGGTGGTCATATGGTTTCCCTTTTGTTGCTATATCGTATTTTCATGGCTTGCTCAGATTTTCTCAACTTCTTCTTTGCCTCTTGGATAGTTGCACACTTTCAAATTATCTTTTACAGCTATCGCTTCTTCCTTCATGTACAAAGCTTCATTCCCA
>BMAO01001828.1:0-20412 GCA_019973975.1 Trichonephila clavata
TGGAAAAGGTTTTTGTTCTATCCTCTTTGTTGCAGCTACCCACCAGGTGGTGATACAGCAAAGCAACTTCTGCACCGTTCAATCAATGCCAAGTTGCACAGTGGTTGTCAAAAATGATGCCAACTTGGCTCTATCGCCAACGTTTCGCTATGTTTCCATTGAATCGCCATTATAATGTAAGGTACGGCGTTGCTTGCGTAACACAATAATAAATACATCAGAAAGTAATATTAACGTATTACACATCCAGATATAAATAATTTACACTATTTAAGTGTTCATACACAAAATTTGTAACAATGTGTTATTTTTGCTGAGCAGAGATTAGCTTAGAAAGTTGTTTTCAAAAATCAACCCACAAGAGAGTATCGGGGCGTTATAAATAAAAGAAATCTTTTTTTATCAGTTATTAGATCAACAGACTTAAAATTTAACAAATATTGTTTTTTTTTATTTAGTTGAGATTTGCAAAAAGCTTTTTTTTTGTTTAATTGGCATTATAAATATCTTTATCCTTCAATCTGTACTGTTTAATTTTTAAATTCACCCGTGCGAAGAACGGGTATATACCAGCTAGTAAGATATAAAAACAAATGAAGCAGCAAATAATTTCGATAGACCAAGATTTCGACTCTGAATATAAACGAATGCAAGCATACAACCCAGTTACTAAGTATACTGCATGGGTAGATGACATTAAAATCCCAAGGAATATTTTTGATTAAATTATATTAAAATTACATTAATTTTTATAACATTGCACTTCTTTAAGAGTTATTTTTATTAAATTTTCGAATAAATTCGTCTACTCTTTGAGGAACATATTGAACAATACAAAAAAATAAGAGAGGAAAATGTAGTATTTAACAAAAGTTTTTCTGGCAGAATTCTCAGAAAATTACGTAACATCTGCGTGGTTACAAATGGAGACGGGTCAGAGACGAAGCAATCGAAAAAGTCTACGCTTCCTCTAAGATATATGTCTATTTCATCAATTCACATGAGAAGGGGAGAAAAACTACCGTTTGATCTGGAATGGTTTTGTAGATTAATTGCAGAATGTTGTTTCAGCTTTCAAATTGTGATAGATAGACCTCTCGAACAAATCATTTCGAGAAGTGGAATTTGTTTTTATTACGTTCTGGAGTCCTTCTCGTTTTTATGAGGGATGGCAGATTTTTCTTCTTCACAAGTTAATGGAAAAGGCGAAAATTAGCTTTAAATGAATTCCTTTTCAAGCTGTTGCTGTGGCTCTTGGTTAATGTGACAGGTAACCGACATTTTGATTTGAGGAAAATGCTATTATATAAATGAATATATATATATATATATATATATATATATATATATGTATGAATCCTATGCTGAGAAGACAAAAATTACTTAACAACCCGAAAATATTTTGCAAGAGCTTTTTCTCTAAAATGAAATGTAAAAATTCAAATATTGGAATATTTGTTTGAAGTAAATTTTTAATTTATTTGGCACAATTTTCTAAAATAGGTTAATTTTAATTGAAATGATATTAAAGTTGTTATAGTTGATTTACACACCCACCCACATGCAGGAAAGAGAAGTTAATTTTTGTAAATTCCTTATATCATATAATTTTAGAAAAAATGAAAAAAAAAATTAACTAAGCATTATACAAAAATGTTGTTAGGATTTAATTATCAGTATAAATAACACAATGCAAGCACACATAATGTTTAAAAGGCATTAAAAATCAATGATTATTGAGTATACAATTTCTTTGTTGAACATTTTAAAATTTTTTTTATTATTACCGACGCATACATTTAAGATGCCTTAGCTTTATAATTTTAATGAACTTTTTATTACCATTTAGCTTGATTTATATTCATTCTAATCTGCTGTTTATGATCAGGTAAAAAGAAAATACTAAAATTTACACTTAAATTATATTGTTATGCATATTGGGGGTTCATGGATTTTATGCTTTCAGCCCCAAGAGCAAAATAGTTTCTAAAGAACGATCGAATTTATTGTAAATAAACAATCCATTAAGTCAATCCTTCTCAAACGGTGTGGGGCACCTCCCTAGGGGGACGTGATAACTTTACGAGGGGGTGGGTGAGCATATTGAAATGTCGAAAACAAAACATTATTTAAAAAAATTATTAGCTTACTGAAAGTAAACAAACAAAATACATTCTGACATCATGCGCACTAATATAATACACTTATAAATGTATCGGTACTGCACAATGCATTTTATTATTAATTTAACAATACTAAGTTAAGAACAAGCTTAATAATTACCAGTGTCTTAATGACCTTGTCATTTTTAAATTATATACAAAATTTAACACTTATTTTGATAATGTGTACGGTTTATAATTATTCCCTTAGCTGCCGATTAAAAGTTGCACGATTCGTTCCCCAATGCTACCCTTTTCCACGTAGGCACGCGTATGTGATGTATTGAGGCTGTGAAAAGGACTCAATTGGTAAAAACTTCTCTGAAATAAATAAATCCTTCGCAAACGCTGTCAATGCTCTTTTATTGCATTCCAAATCCTTCGGAATGATTTTATGGATAGCAGTGCACAGAGGAGATCGTACTTCGGAAAGACGTATATATACGCCCGTAGCACTTAAAAGGTTAAAGTCGTATTGTAGCTTTAGCTTCGAAGTATAGTATTATTGAATTCATTTCATTGTTATTGTACGCAGGGGGTGGAGTCGTAATGAAAAAAAATGATTGAATCTTAGTTCATAAATACCGAAAGTTTAAGAAGCACTGCGTTAAATACAGGATACATCAGTAACATTCACAAAATAAATCCCACGGAAGGTAGATAAACACCTGCTACAACGTTCCCACACAACTATCAATGTCGATAAAAACAAATAGGTAATGATAAAGATTATTCGCAAACACGAGATCATAGCTATTTTTCAACAGCCAAACCAATATTGACTCAGTTTCAGCAAGCGACTTCTGTCTAGTCTGCGCTATCTTTGTCAAAAAATCAGTTTAACATCATAGATCATATGATATTGATAGGTTTCTTCAGTAATTTCCAGAAGCATTCATATTATAGCCAAGTTGGCGAAAAGAGTCGCCAACTCACCAAATTTTGTTCCCAAATATGATGTCAAATTGTCTGTATCGCCAATATTTCTGCAAGTTTAAATTGAATGCCATTATAATGTAAAGGGCAACGTTGCTTGCAAATATTACAATTTTATCATAAAATAAATACATTTCATTAAGCTATTACTCTATTTTAAGCATTATAAAACGTTCATAATAATATGTGCATAACAATTATGTATCTAATCTATGGATAGTCAGTATAAAACACATTAAAAAAATCCTCTTGTACAATATAACAATTCAAGAAAATATATTCTGTTCTTTTTATTATTTTTACAGCAACACGCATATATCCATGAGATGACTACATAAAATTTAAAGAACATATATTTCCGTTTATAAGACGAGAAATTTTGGAACTTTTTAAGATGAAAATAAAAGGGTTGGCTTATATATGGATCAACCAATGTCAGAAAAGGGTAGATTGAGAAATACGATTTTCTTAACATTTTCGTAATTCATGTGCAAGCTATTTTGATCTTTTAACTTTTTGAATGTTTAGAGCATTTGCTCTCAAAGAAAAGACAATCACATAAATCCTTGAAATAGGGAGTCTGGATCCAAGTCTCTAAATAGTTAGTAAAATTCATATTTTTCCATTTCAATGTTTGAATGCATATGGTAATCATCCAACGGAGTTTTCCTCCAGGGCATAGGTCGACGATCAAGTGCCGTACACAAAAGATTCATCCCACTCATTCTCTAAAAAAAGAATGAAAAATGATTCAGAAAATATGACTATCTCAGATGTTGTGCAAGATAACAAATGAATTATATAACGAGTTAGCTTCCGATAGGGTTATCAGAAATAAAGTAATGTCGTTTGCATTTTGCTTTATAATAATTTAATTTAAAAATATTTCATCCATTTTACTTTTTTTCAACATTTTCGCTTCTATGGTAACATGTTTGAAAATTACAATGAGTCCAATTTTATGTAATAATAAAGCAAAATATATGCAAATATATATTAATAGTAATATAATAATAATTTCTATGGATGTAGTAATAAAAACTTAACCTCTTCCTGAGCTGAACTAGGGCATGCAAAACGTACCATCCTGGTTCATCCCGAGTGTAGTTCGGGCACTATGAAAACTAACACTGTGAAATCGGTCTTCCCAAATTTTTTCACATGGGCTTTTTATAGTTTTGAATATTTGAAAAGTATCACTCGGTGGAATTTTCAGCAAAAAGATGACGTCCTTCTATACGGAGCATCTCCCTTTACGTTTTTCTGAAAGATACTTTGCTGACTGCATTCCCACAATAGAGAAGAAAACTAATCCAACACGACAGCGTATTATTTGTTGCTCAAAGAGAGACAAAATAGGAAGAGAAACAAGATTCTACTGTTCAGATTGCAATGTTGGGTTATGTTCAGTACCGTATTTTCGAGCTTATCATGCACGATCAAATTTTGATTAATACTTTCATAATCATTTATGTAAATGCAAAATGTGTAAATAAAATGTGTAATTCATGATAAAAGTTAGGTATTCTATGTTTATAGTTAGGGGAATTGACTACAATGTCTAATGATTTCTGCCATACCGAAAGCGAACTTTTCTTTTAACCCAGCTCTTCTTCTCCATTTAACTTTTTTCAAAGCTTCTTCTAAACTTTTTTTAAAAAATGGATAGTTTCTTGTGTAGTTGACTTCGAGGTCATATCCTTTGAAGGGTCCTAGCTTTTAGGGGGAATTCTAAATATATATTTTTGAATACAGCCTCTTAGGGTATGTCATACCCTGCACGTGAATTGAAGTTACAGTTCTGAATGCATGAGCACTCCTTAAAAATTTTATTCGCTATGGTGTATTATTGTAATTATGATGAAAAAATGCAATATTTAAGTAATTTAATAGGTATAGTATTTAATAGATAAAGTAAACAGTACTGAGGAAGAATCGAATGATAATAGTATAATAGCAAGTATGAGAGATTCCTCTACTGAAATCGATCCAGATAATTTAACTGAGGGAGCAATTATCGTCATTGATAAAATGTTCACAGCATATTCAATGGCTAGAAAATGTAATTGTTAGCCTACGACAATTTTTTTTTGTGTTGCTGAACATTGCGACAATAAATGCGCAAATTATTTTGTTAGTCCTCAGAAACCATCTACTAAACATTGTACCAGACATTGATTTCTGAAGTGTTTCGAATTTAGATTTACAGATGAATGTAAAGAATTTAAAAACCAGCAATCAAAGCTTCTATGAAATGAAAAAGATATTAAGATCCAGTGAAAAACATCGCACTCACTCGCGACGAAGACTAAATGAGTATATAAACAAAGCACTGAATGCCATTATGAAAAGAACAGAAAAGCTTAATTTACTTGTGAAAAGTGTTATAAACATATTGTATTTCCTACTTTTCTTCCTTTTTCCACCTTTGTATACAAATTTTATGGTAAAAACAGAAGTAGCATTCTTGGGTATGAGATACTCTATTCGAGAACTTTCATGCGTTTTTCACGCGAGTGATGCCGGGTTAAACTACTAATTTATTTAAACAGATTTTTTTACATTAATTTTTAGAAAATTTTGTATGTAAGTGATAGTATTATGTATAAAAAGATATGTATGTTGAAAATAAGCATAAAAAAATTGGTAATCCGTAATCTAGAAATAAAATAAGCTTGGAAGGGGTTGAGAAATAATAGGTTATTTTTCTTCTTTTTTACGAAATCCTCCGTAGTATTTCCAAGTAGAATTCATCCACTTATTTGGAATTCGAGCTGCATTTCGTGTCTTAATTTTAGATATCTCAAATACCTAAATAATTCCGCAGAATTTCGAAAAGCTACACATTCATTTTGATTATCAAACCTCAAGTCAAGTACTTCCTCAAAGTAATCCGAAACGAAATTCCAGAACTCTAATCAGGAACCTGCCCCAATCACTCATAGATTACAACCCACCTGACCAACAAGTCCTGTCTGCATTTACCAATCTGAGTGAAAGCTTCCCACGCAGATGGGAACTAAAATTCCATTTCTCGGCTTCAAATCGGTAACACAACACGAGGAACCAAAAACCGAGACAGAACCATTCCCAGGCCAAAAGGGATCATTCCTGCGCATTACCAGAGGACGGAAGATTTATTACGAGCATATGCACCCGGCGTCGGATTATAGGAAGATCATGGGGGTGGGGCGTAATCTGTGTGAAGTGCCGACGGTTTCTAAAAGGAACAGAGACAGCGCGCTCCTATACAAAGAGAGAGAGAGAGAGAGAGAGAGAGAGATAGAATTAGAGTAGAGGAAATATCCATTCATTTACGTCAATCCAGAAACTGCTTATTAAGAAGAATTGGTTTGTCCGTTGCAGGGCTATGGGAATCCAGGTTATGCAAACGTTTGTGAGGTATAATTGGTTTTGTAGGTGTGCTGCAAGGTAGTTGGCCCTCGGAAAGGTGTGGCACGTTTGGGGTGCTCTGTGAAAGCCTGAGATGAAAAGAATCAATATTCATTTAAAGGACTTGGAAATAAGTTTGGGATTCAGGCCTGTTTCTGCGTTAAAAAGTTGGTTTGATGGCAGAATATCAATTGATTATGGGTTACAATGACTGAGGAAATTGAGGAAGTGTTTTTGTTGCTTAGTGATAATTTCAGTACAAACCAATTACACAAATGTTTGCTGTATAATAGCACTTTAATTTCAGCTTTCAGCAAAGCAGTGCGATTTGATATTTTTAGCTTCAATTGTTAAAATATCCAAAATAATTGCAATCCAATAACATTTTTAATTAAAAAAATAGTTTTAAGTGCCTTTTTGATTTAAAAATATTATTAACTTAGTGAAATGCATAGGATTTGATAACATTTTGAAAAGGGAGTAAACTAACCCAAATTTTTGCATAATTCTGAATTGATAATTTGTTCGGAGGAGGAGGAGAAGGAGGGAAGCTTGATATATCTTATTTTTAATAGCCATTGAACATAAGAAAATAAGACAATTATGAAGAAGAATAACACAGTCGCATCATAATATTTCAATTTTTCTTTGATAATTTGCGAAAAAATATCAATCAAACTGAAACAAGAAGTTTCAAATGTGCATGACTTTAGTAAAGCACACAAATCACAGACAATTTTCGCTAACATTACAGGAATGTTATTTGCATGCAAAACTGTCATATTTTGCTCAAGTTATTGTAGTTTTATTGTCCTTTGATGAGTGGCAAATAGCATGTTGAACATTTTCTTCCTTGTGACTTTTTGACGGGGTGAAAGTGTGTCTTGTGGTGTACGTAGCATTCGAACACTTTTCTTTCAACTTGTTCGTCGCTGTTCTAAAATTTACTTTTGCTGCCATAGTTAATGTACATTATTTCAGTAGGTTCTTCTGAAGGGTTCAGTAGGTTCTTTCTTTAGGTAGGTTCTTTTTTATATTCTGCTAATTTACATTTATAAACCATATCAACACAACAATCAAAACCACACAGTTTTTCGCAGGGAAAAAAATGTAGCATGTTCAAAGAAAATGTTTTGAAAATAAAGTACCCGCGGGGGGGGGAACTCAGTCAAAATAAGTACCTTAAGATTGTAAAAAAAATTTTGACTCTCCCAAAAAAGAGGGAGATATGTGACAGATACATTTTCGTTCCCATCAAGACTGTCCTATAAGAGGATACTGTCAAGGTCATTGGTAATAAATTAATGGTTTTCCCAGTATTAAAGATCTCGTGTGCCTGGATTGACTGTGGGAGCCGCGCATCTGCTCCCGGGTTTAAAAAAAATTCCCGCTTTAGGACAATTAGACTTACAGCCTTGAATCTTGGTAAGCATGTTTCTTTTGCTTAGTAGAAATCTGGTAAGAACTTGTTTTGGGGAAATCGACTCCCAAGGTGTTTGTCAGAGAGGGGGGGGGGTATAGGAACTTCTAAAGAAAACAATTTCCGTTTTTGAATTATTCGACCAGGGGTGGCCAACTCGCGGCACACGTGTCATATTGTGGCACGGCAGAGTTGTAACTGTGCCACGCGAAGACTGATAGAAAAATTAAAATTTTTTAAAAGATAATAATAAATAATAATTTTGTTTGCAATTTTATTTATAAATGCAGTTGTCTGAGACAATCGCCACCCCTCAAAACTTGGATTAAGATCTATTTGTTGATAAATGGTTTCTATTTTGAATACAAAATCAAAATATCGCTCAAAATTAGCTGATATTAGCCTAATTTTATCAGCTTCTCCGAGGGTTAGTCCAAATACGTATGACATGGTAAAAAATATTACAAATTCAAAATCCTATTAAATACTGACTGTTTAATAATTATTAAGAGTTAAATTCTTCTAGTTACTTATTTTTATGTTACACCTAACTTTTTTCTCTTATTTATTACTTTTAAATTTCCACAACTTAGACCTGCACTAGAAAAATGTGCCATTTACTCAAAAATCCCATAATAAGCTTACAAGTAAAAATTTTTCACTTTTTCATCTTATTTCTTTTGAATGTTGCAAAAGTTGAAAGTGGCACCCATAATGTTTTTTCATCAGATAGTGGCACTTCTCCCAAAAACGTTGGCCACCCATGTATTAGACCAACGAACTTGAAACTGGCTAAGCATGTTTCTTTTCTAAGAACATGCGTTATACGGAAATTGATTCCGAAGGGAGGAGGGGTTACTAGTGAGTAAAATGTAAGTATACTTCCGTTTCAGAAATTATAGCTCTGTCTTTTTTAAATGAAGAGTTGAGGATTATAAAAATGATTTTAGTACAACCGTAAGCTCTATAACTTAAAAACACTATTCTTACCATTACATCATGAAATACCCAGTGAAATGGGCGAGTAACGGCAAGTTTATTTATATATATATCACACTAAAAATTATTTAAAATAAAACCCTTCTAACTTTAATAAAGAAATAATATGCTTAAATAACTGTCAAATGATGAATTTTTTATTTAATATAGTTTTTTCTTAATGCGGGTAGCATTTATCATCTAGTTGATATTTCCCCCCCATACAATTCACAAAAATAATTTAACTATTCTAGCTGCTGTATTATTAGCTGAACCTAATTCTTAAGTTGTTAAGACAGATAAAAATGCCTGAATTAGCAATTTATGTAAATAATAGTCCCTGAGCAATTTTAGAAGGCAATTAAGAAAAAGAATTGCGTTAAATGTGTGTTTTAAAAATTTTCTTTGTTATTTTCTAAACATAATTTTTAATCCGTTTAAAAGTCGAATAAATTAAAAGTGCTTGAGTAGGTTTTGATATACTAGGGTAAAATGAATAACTCAGACAAGAAGAATGGGGAAAAAAGATGTCCATAATAAAACCTTGACGGAATTTTTTTTTAAAAAAGAAGAAATACAATGATGTGTAATATATATATATATATGATCTTTCAAAGAAATGTGACCGTTTCGTAATAGAGTTAATTAACCGTGCTATTTGTTACAATTTAATTAAAAGGGATATTACAGAAATAGAGGGTTAGCGACAGGTAAAAATATTTTTAAAATTAATTTTTCCAACCTTTTTTTCCCAGCGTAATCCTTACCATTGTAAAGTATAAAGTGTCCAGAGACAAAAGCACTGCTGGAAAAAAAAATTAAGTGTTTCGTTTTTATGCTCCGTTGAATGCAGAGTAAAAAAAAATTAGAAGTGTCTGTTTAAAAGAGTTTATACAAGCTAAAAAAGTAAATAATGAATTCATGGTTGTGTCTGTTAGTTTTTTTTCCTGTTATGCTTTATTTTACTTCTCAGTTTTATTTTAGATGGTTAAGTAATTTTTTCACTTCGGTCATGAAGTTATCTTTTATTTTAATTTCAGAAACAGCGTGTTTTTTTTAATTCATAAAATTTTTCTGCGTCTGAGAAGAGATATTTGATCCAAAAAATTGTGCCTTGAACATTAAAATATCTTGTGTGGGTTTGTTTTTGATTCTTAAGCGAGTTTTACTTATGTATTCTCTTGTTTAGTTTACATAATAGAATAATTAAAAAAATTCCTTTTTAACAATTAAGTGTCTCATTTTCTAAAAAAAAGTGACGAAAATTAATTTTTTCCCCCTCAAAGATAAGAAAAAAGGAAAATTCATTGTTTTGTTTCAACTACTTCTTCATTATGGAAAGAGTTAATTTTTTTTACTAAATAAATATTTCGATATTTAAAAAATATAGATAATTATTATTCATTATAAGAAGATTCGTTTAATTGTTAAATTTTTATCCCTTCTTTTTATTTATTCCATTATATATTGTTATATTAGTTTTAAAAATTGTAGGAATGCCGGCTGGGTGGCGTGGTTGGTTTGCGCTGGCCCTCTGCACCTAAGGTTGCGGGTTCGACCCCGACTTAAGTCGGTGGATTTTCGTGATGCAGAAAATCGACAGCGGTCATGTTGTATGATTATGCAGCATGTAAAAAATCCCTTGAGTGTGAGTTTGGCTTGTGTTCTCTCGGTCAAATTAAATTCCTGAGTACAATTTCGCATCGTCAGAGCTCAAGTGCCTCCCTCTGTTGAGGAAACTGGGCGTCAAAATTGCTTGCATTAATTGGTATCGTCTATATGGTGCCACGCTAAAAAGTGATGCCAGCTCCTGCAGAATGTGCTATGTCTGCAATGGTTAAAACACCAATGCGCAGCCCCGTAAGGGAAAAAAATGTAGGATTTTTTTTGAACAATTTATTTTTTTTATAAAAAGAATATAAATTTGTTTCTGTGTACTTTATTTTATAATATATCTATATATAAAAGAAAAGTGACTCACTCACTCATTACGAGATCTTCGGAAGTATTAGACCCTCCAGACTTGAAATTTCGTGAGCATGTTTGTTTTGTTAAGTAGAGGTCTTCTAAGAAAGGGTTTTTTGGAAATCGATTCCTAAAGTGGTTGAGGGGGCTATAGGAAAGTTACAGATAAAAAACCAAGTCATTTACACGAAAAGTGGTTTTTAAACTAAAATCATAGTCAAAGAATATTTTCCACAAGATGATTTTTAGAAGATCCGAATAGAACCCGTTGTATAAGTACTCTTAGAAATGCACATCATATATATCCGTCTTAGCAAATTATACCTGTAATAACTGCTATTTATTTTTAAAAATATTTATATTACTGTGAAGTTTTCTCATTTCATAAACCTCTACTTGACACCCAAAATGAATACTTAATCCTTCACAAATGTGTTTAGAATCACTTAAAATCTATTGATTTCTTAAAAATTCAAACAATTGCATTGTGCTATCACAAATAGTTGCTTTATTATACTTCTGTGTATATTAAGTGCACGCAAATCCCTTTCTGTGTTACATAATTTAATCTGATACAGCGTGTAATGGAAGCATATAAATGTTTAAATCTTGCTTCTACTCAGCTTAGCTGTTGAATTTGATTGACTTGTATCCAATAAATCTCTTCCAAATTATTCTGGATTTATTTAATAGCTCAAAGACACCTTGATCAAATCCGAATTCAGTGACCCAAACAATAAAGCTTTAAGCTCATTGGATATTCAACGAGTCCGAATAATAACTCCGGGAAGCGCCTAAACCATCCGGATTTCTGGACATTCCAGAATTATGGCCGGTTCCTCCAGTGTCCTGGGGGTATTTATGAGTCCGGCCAAAATCGGAAGGATGGGGCTTCATAAATTCGAACCATATCCAGAAACTAGTCCATTGGCATCAGCCTAAGCACGTAATCCTCTGCCAATCCCTCCAAGATTTTGACTTACGATTTCGTATTCCGATCTTGAATCTTCTGCCACCCCCTGTCCTCTACCCCCAGTCGGCACATCCCCACAGAGCTAGGGAGGATGTTGATCTTACGTTAAATCCGATCGCTGTATTTAATAAGGGAAAAGGAACGAATCGCTTATGTAGATTCGTCTCTGTGGTCCGTAGAATTGGTGTTTGTCCTGTAGATGGAAAAACGATGGCTTGAGGAAGTGGGTAGTTTTTGAAATATGGAAGAGGCGTTGTCAAGAAATAACAGAGTGAAGTTAGAAACTATTTAATGTGAATCTTGGTTGTTCATAGATATAGCTAGTAAAAATATGTGAACAATTCTTATATGTTCATTTAAGTGTTGAAAGGTAAGATGGGGTTTGTGTAAATATAAGAGATTTTGTTGAGATTTGAGCTATAAAGATAAGTATTTTGAATAAGTTAAATTTATGAATCTTATATATCTTTATCTGCTTTTATGTTTTTAAATTAGCTTTAAGTCAAATTCTCAAAGTTTGGGGTGCAACCCCCTAGGGGGGGGGCGGATAATTCTATGAGGAAGCGTAAGCATATGGAAAAATAAAAAAAAAAGACTATTTATAAAAAAATTATTAATTTACTGAAAGGAATCAAGCAAAATACATTTTTAAATAATGAAAAATAAAATGCACGTTGCATATTTGTTACAATCTGTTACAATTTAAAAATTAGAAAGAAAAAGCAACACTATACTTACCCTGTTACTTAATAGTATCTTACTTAAAAAATCTATATTTAACATTAATATATGCAAAATATAATACTATCTTGATAATTTGTACGGTTTAAAATTAAAAAATGTGTAGATTTAGCGTCGAAGTACATTATTGTTGTATTAAATAAATTGTTATTGTATGGAGGTGATGAAAAGTAGGATTGAAAATTGAGAAACAAATATTGAAAGTTTGAGAAGCACTTCTTTTTTATTTTTGATATAGTTAGCAATAAAGACAGGTATCTTTATACCATACAGAAATTCAGAATTAAAATACAGAAATAATACAATATACAGAACAGTACTAAAATGTACATTGGAAAGGAATTACATGGAAAAAAAAGGAAAATGGATTAAGTTTAAGTTGATGAATTTGAAACAAAATTTTTAAATAAAAAAAATGAAAAATTTAACAGAATAGAGCTTTGTAACCCTTAAAATAGTTTTAATGTTTTCTATGTGTGGAGAGTTTTTTTTTTTATTTAGACGACATTTATGTACATATCGTACATAAACCGAAAATTTTTCGAATACTTTAAAGTTAAAATAAGGGGGCGGCTTAAAAACAGATCTTCTAATCTCGGGAAAACGTAGTTAAGGAAAAATGAGTTTTTTAGCATTTTCCATCAGTCAGTGCACTAATCATTTTATTCTTTTAACTATTAGGATGTTTCGTATGAAACTTTTATTTTAAACAAAAAGTGTCGCTTAAATCATTTATAACTAACATCGGACTCGGAATTTTCAAATAGTTTTTAAAATTCACATTCATGCAGATAGATTTCTCCATGGCATGCAACATAGGCGACGATCATGTGCCGTACACACAAAGCTCACTTCCCGCTCATTTTCGAAATAAAAAATAACGTGGGAAATTTGACCAGACAGACAGAGTTCAAGATAACAAATGAACGGAAAAATGTGTTAACTTCATATAAAGCTACCACAGAGAAAAATCTATCATCATTGACGTCTGGCGTTTGACTTTATAAAAATTTGATTTAAGAATATTCCAAGGCTTAGAAATATTTTCAACCTCATGTGGCAACATGTTTAAAAAATAGAATGAAATTTTTTTCTTTGGCATTTATATTGGTTTCGAATTTTTGGTAAATTTTTGATGAAAAAACGCACTTTCGGCTTATACATGAATTGGTTTATATTCGAAAATAGACGAGCGCAGTTCCATTTTTTATAAGTAGTAATATTTTTTTATCGACTAACAAAGTTAACGTCTAGGATTTAACTATTCAAAACGAGCACTTCGAGTTCTTACAATTTTTTCGTCACCTTTTTAAGCTCTTATTTTAAATCAAATCATTTGTTAATGCTACTTACTTTTAAATAATACAGATTATTAACTTCTTACAAGTAAAACGTGCAATGCATTTCTTCTAAAAACAGACTTTGTTAAATTATTTACAATATATTGAAATTATTTTTACACAAATACATTTTTACATACTTTTTGGTTTTGTATTTTTTTCTTCACAAAATACAAAGAACTAGTTTTCTGGTAATATGCGCATTTTGAATTTTTCTCAGGTTTGTTTTATATTTCTTCATAAATACATTTTTTGGAGGAATTTTGAGATTTATGATGTGTTTTTGGTTTCTTGTGGTTTTTCTTTTGGTTATCTTGTGATCTATATTCAACCTCTGATAATAAAGTTCGGTGAATAGTCCTGTAACATTAACGTTCATGAAATATTAAAGAAAGTTACCTTACTGTGTTCTTCGAAATAGTCACCTCCCATAATTATGCACCACCGAGATCTTCTATGCATGTCCTGGAAGCTTTGCAAGAAGTCTTCTTTTGGGATGGAGTTGAAAAGCCTTGTCAATATTCGTTGAGTGTCAGGAATATCGTCAATTCTCTTTCCTCTAAAAGCGAGTTTGAGTTGTGGGAATAAGAAGGAATCTGGAGGATTAAGATCTGGCGAGTATGGTGTATGTTCAATTTGCACTACCCCATTTTTTGCCAGTAACTGTTTGATGATGTTAGCTGTGTGAGGGTGAGCATGTCGTGAACAAAAAAACACGAACCTTGTTGTGCAAACTGGGTAATGCCTTATCGCACGAATTCATGGTTAATCTGCAGTTCATCAGCTATCATGCACACAGTTAATCGACAATCTTTCGTGATTAATTTCCTCACTTTTTCAATGTTTTCGTCACTGACGGAGGTCGCCGACCTTCCTCTACGGGGTTTGTCAGAAATACTTTCCCAGCCTTCTCGAAAACGGACGAACCACTCGTACACACACTTCATGAACAGTGCTTGATCTTCAAGAACACGTACCAGCACCGCATAAACTTCTTTTGGTGTTTTCCTAGCTTAAAACACAACTTTAAATTGATTTTTAGTTTTTTCATTTTTCTGTTCTCAGTTAAGAACCAGTACACTGAACAAGCACTTTGTAAAACAAGTCTTACACGGAACACAAACGACGCTCAACTGAGCTACGGTGGAGGCCGCTACACATGTGCAGCATTTTGTTTCTCCAGTATGGCCAGATCGACCATTCTGACTTCATTCATCGAACTTTATTGTCTGAGGTTGTATGTATATTTTAAAATGTGGCACATATCTTTGATGTAATTTAGAGATATGAAAATATTATCTTTCAGATAAGTTTCTTGTTAAAATAAAATAATGATAATAATAAGTTCAGCGTTAAATTTCAGTCCTGTTTACTTAAAAAAGGTCCATTAAAACCTAAATAAAAGGCAATTCATTTCTTTTATAATAATGTAGAATTTTATGAACGTTTTATCAAAAAACACTCCTTATACCTAAAAAATTTGTAACCAATCACGATAAATTTCGAAGAAAATGTTTAATTCTATTAGATACTCTCTCATTCAAAACTTTTACATTTTAAAGAATCAAAACAACTCCAAAAAGTCCTTCAACACAATGACTACACCTAATTCTTCAATAAAAATCGACTTCGACCGAAGAAACTACTCCCAATCATGGCAAATTACTTAACCTCAAAGCTTTCCAGCAAGGAAAATCTGAAAAAGAAAGCTATGAATAGTGGCGGATGGCAGAAAAAAAGAACACCTTCCCACATGGCACCCTAATAATGCTTATCCAGCCAATCAACGTCTAAATAATGGCGTCGTGCCGCTAGTTAACTGAAGCTAACCTAACAATTGATCAAAGAGGAGGTCTGATTCATTAACGAGGTCTGGCAGGGAAGATGATAATACAGTTGACGACGAGAGATGTGGCTTCCTGGCAGTCATATTATTAGATTAATGCATAAGAGTAATAGCATGTGCTTCTGGAGACCTTGGGCGATGACAAGAAGGAAAAGCGGCTTTTATTCTAAGATAGAACACTCCCCAAATTCATTTGTTTTACTTAACCCTTTTATGTAATCGGGACTCTGGTTGCAGCTGCTGATTGGGGAATCAAGTAAGGGAGAATTAACAGAGCCTTTTAGATGAAAACTCATCGCTGGTGAATTGAGGTTAGTGGATTAAAAGAGATTTTAGTCCTTCTTTCAGCGCAGAGAAGTGGGTTGCATTATATTTCGATGTTGTTTTGAGTAAAACAGTTTGAAGAATTTTAATTTTTTCTGTATCCATGATATTGATTAATCACCCATAGTTTGCTTATCTATTATTTACTTTTATTTTATTGTATCTGTGTTGATTTACCCGTTCAGGACCAGGCGAATTTTCCTGTTAAGCCTAACTTCATTTAAAAATTCGAATAAAATCAAGACTGTATTAAAATACGCTGAAATTTATAGCTTATAATCATTCCAAATTCCGTAAGTTTTAAATTAAGATCGCACCAGTCTGGTTGTGACGGATCTATACGCGGCTCTACTAACCCCTTCAGGACTCTTTAATTCAAACAAGATTCAAGACTTAATTCAAACAACTTTCACCGAGTGAAGAAAGCGTGATTATGCAAATTAAGTATATTGAATGAACTCTGTACTCGCGAGTTTTAAAAGTTAGTTGGTTAGTTGGAGAGTGAAGAATCGTGAAATGATTAAGTGTAATCGGAGTTTATCAATTGAAGATTCTAAGGGAGGATCAATGGACGGTGATTAAATCCGGATAAGGGTCGCCTTCAAGGACTCAAGTGTAGGACTTGACTTCATAAAAGTACAGGTATCGTGATCCTTATTTAAATAGAAATTTATCTTATTAGTGCGCGATGTAATTTATATTAAGTGCTTAAGTTATCGTGGTATGAGTTGAGGGTCCGTATTATTATCCCCAGCCTAACGAGTCTCACCTCCACGCTCTGCTATCTGATCTGTTATCTTAATTAGATTGCTATTGTGTCTGCTTGATATTTTGGTGACAGTAATTAATTAGAGTGAATCATGTCTACTGATTATTCAGTTTCTCCCACACACCTAGCCGGGTCCGAGGGTAGACAAGGGAGTTCAGAGCGAAGCAGGAACCGACAGGTATTACATGGTCACAGGCCTCAGAACGAACAAAACACAATCTCACATGATATCGTGTTCCCTGATGTAATCATATATATGTGATTATGGCCCTGAAAGGGTTAATCATCTATAGTTTAGTTGGTATGTGAGGAAGAAATTTGAAAAATATAACCTTTTATACGAATTTTGCCATTAAATGTCTTGAAAAATCAATGATAGAAATTCTAGGAAATAGTATGTCCATTTGAATTGTAATTATAACTACGATTGATTTGTTTTTAATCTACTTAGTATTGTGAAGCAACATGAGGCATTGTGAGCAACTATCGGTGACGGACCTCTTGATTTTGAACCACGGTCAAGTGACGTAGAAGATAAACAAGGTCACCGGTTTTTAAACAGTGGTAAGAGGACTCCTGGGAGTCCCCAGTGTTTTTCTTGGGGGTCCGTGAAGGAGTGTCAACTAATGTGTCCAGATTTCCTCTTTAACAGACTTTGAAATTCCCCGAAGAAAAATTAAAAGATGGGCCATTCTTGACTGGATCCCTAAATTGCCCCCAAAGAAAACATTCTACCAGTAAAATAATGAACAATAATTCGATCTAAATTATTAAGGTTTCCAAAAATTGGGTAAACATGACAACGTTCTGATCCAAATAATTCCAAATTCGTATTGTACAAAAACAATCAGGTGCTTTATAATTGTGTGACGGATCTATACGCTGCTCTACTAATCCCTTCATGACTCTTTTAGAAAAATATTTATTTCAACCAACTTTCACCGAGTAAGAAAGCGTGATTATGTAAATGAAGTACATTATATAAATTCTGTTTTCGCGAGTTTGTGAGTTGGCACGTTGGAGTTGGCAAGTAGGAGTTAACATAAAGTCTGCGAGTTAGTTGTTAGTTGAAGACTGAAAGATAGATTTTTTCAAATTATTAGCGATATTGATTTCTTTTTCTCTTCTTAATTTTAGTATATTTTTTTAATATGTACTAAACAAATCTAAAAATAAAAAAAAATTCCCATATCTACATTTAAAAAAAAAAAAGTTGACACAAGAGTAGTCGGATAACCTAATTTAATCTGTAAATGCTATCTTGTTTTTCTAACGGATGAACAGATTTTTTTTTGGAGAAATTATTCAGCAGTATATTAAAGAAAATGTAGGTTTAAGTATCAAATGTTGATAAGTAAGTACAATATTAAGATGCTATTTTTTGAAAAATTTGTCTAAATTATGTTACAAGCATCTAGGAGCATGAAATCCTTAATTGCACGTTGTATTGATTACAGATCAAATAAAGTTTATAGCCTCTAACACGTTGAAATCGTCATTTGGAGAATTAATGGTTTTTGCAAAGTTTATTGAATATTTCTAACCATCATCCATTCACTTGAAAAAAAATTTTAAAAATGAAATAGAAAAATGAAACAAGTTATACTGATGTAACAGGTTTATTCTTTGCGCAATCATAATTACTAATAAACTGTAAATACTTTCTATTATAATTGGAACAAGTAGGAAAAAAAATTGGCAGTTATAGAGACTGCCGATAGAAGTGAAAACTTAGAACTTTTAGTATTAAAATTTGAAATTTCGTAATGTTTGAATTAAAATTATCAACATCAATCTGGTTTTCACATCTATTGACACTCCGAGTAACAACTAAATGCATGTTTATATGGTTTTTTATTATTCAAATATATTACGGGCTATACAAGATCATGACAAAATATAAATACAAGTCAATTGAAATAAGAATTAATATACAGTCATATTATTTATGGATAATATTTGCATTTACTTAGATTTCAATGCATTTTTGATTTTTAACTTTCTTTTAATTATTTGCATTATTGTCATCAAAAATTTCAACAACACTTAGACTTTTTGTACTTTCAATTATTTCATTTTGTTCTAAAAAAGATAGAATAGTAACTAAGTAAGAAAGGAAAATGTTTGATTTAAATTTATCTAAGTATCGCGTAAAAACCACATCGATCGTCATTTTATATTTTGTATTTATATTTTGTAGTACTGAGTTTTCGAACATTGGACATATTAAAATGAAGTGCTTCATTTAGAAAATCAATTAGTGGTAGATTTTTATCATCTGCAAAGTTAATATTGAAGTCTCCACTTAAAATCATCGGTACATTATCATATATTTTTCGCCAAATCTTTTTTCGAGTATTTCAGAACCTTCTTTTGTATAAATCATCAAATTTTCGCATAAAAATTGTTGTATCTGTCTCATAGATTTTCCAGGCGAAATATAAATGGCAACCATTAATATGTATTGCCCATTCTCGGAATCACAACGAGCAATGCACAGTATATACACATTGACCTTTTCCCTAAATCCATTGAACTTCACTTATAAGATATATACAGCACTATACGTCAGCTGTATAGCTACTGATATGTTGCTGTAAGCATGCCGGTGACGCGAACGCACGAGATTTCACCCATACAAAAAGTGTCTAAGCGAACAGCACACTGCGCATGTGCCAGTCAGAGCATGTCGGTGAACCGAACCCATAAGATTTTTCCCTACCAAAAAGTGCTCAACGCCGCTAAAGAAGTTTTCACTTCAAAAAATCAGATTTTTACGAAAGCTTAAATCAAACCTGCAGGATTGCAGTTTTGATATGGTAAATTTTCTTAAAAAATATGGAATTCGTTTGTCAAATATGAAGAACAGTAAAGGAAAAGAAAATAAATAAAATTTATTCTTTTCCTTTTGTATTGAATTAGTAAAATTATAAGGAGAGTGAACAGTCTTCGGTCGGAGTTGGATCTACTTGTAATAAACTGAGGATCGACCAATAATGGAGGACAGCATCAAGGGCTAAATTTTAAGGATAAGAGAAGTAAGTCTTAGTTCATTATGTTTAGTTTTACGATGACTTCTTCTCTAATGGGGCTGCAAGTAGGTATTTAACCTTTTGCAGACCTAGTACATTCCCTAGGAGCTGGTATCACTTTTTAGAGCGGCACCATATAGGCGATACTAATTACCGCAAATAATTTTGACACCCAGTTTCCTCCCTAAAATGAGTCACCCGAGCTCTGGCAATGTGGACCTGTATTTAGGGTTTTTAATTTTTCCTAGAGCCCACAAGCCAAACAGGCACTCAAGGGGTTTGTTTCAGGCCGTATAAACATACGACATGATTTTCTACTTTATGAAAATCCACCGACTTAGGCCGGAGTCGAACCCGCAATCTAAGATGCAGAAGGCCAACGACAATCAAACCACGCAGCCCAACTGGATTAAAAGGTCGAATTTATCTTCCCTTTACACTCTGACTTTGTCTCAATTCAACACGGTAGATACGTTCCTCAAAAAAGTCGCGTTATAAGAAATCGCGTTGTAGTAGATATGAACACTACGTAA
>BMAO01001829.1:0-26639 GCA_019973975.1 Trichonephila clavata
TATACTAGCTGTTACCCGCGACTTCGGTTCACGAAGAAATTTACAAAAAAGTGTTTTGTTCAATTCACAGATCTTACGAAAACTTAATAATTCTGTATTCCACGTTAAGAAATACATACACGCTATATATATATAGAGAGAGAGAGAGAGTTTAATGTCATTTTTTTACTTTGTGAATCAAATGTTTTGTTTTTATATTTTTGTGTTCTTTCCTGCTTTTTGGTGTTTATTGTTTTATTTTTTTTATTTTCTTTGTTTTTTGTTAATTTTTGTGTGGTTTTTTTCGTATAAATTTATTGAACATCCTCTCTATATACAGTATTAAATTTATTGAAAAATCTCTTTATATACAATATTTGGTGTACGATTTTCTTGAGCTAAAACAAAAACGCCAGTGGCATTCCTCGCACGTGAACATGCCACGTATAGTTGGCCATGTGAAAAAGCAACTCTTAGTTAAATCTATGTCAACTTTGCTTAACGTTTGCCCTTGTGACTTGTTAATTGTCATAGCAAAGCTGACACTTACAGGGAATGTAGTCTTTTGAATTCAAACGGGAAATTCGATGGTATTATGGGAATTCGTGGTATAAGTACTATGTTACCTTTTCCGCATCCGGATATTATACGACCTTCTATAACGTTTCTTTGCAATGACACTACTCGCAACCTAGTACCATTGCAAAGTTTTGGTGGGTTTAAATTACGGAGTAGTATGATGGGAACGCCAATCTTAAGTTCTAGCTTGTGAGGAGGTAGACCAGGCACAATTATACTGTTTAAAAATTCTGTTGGATAACTAACCGTTTCATCCGGATTGCAAACTGTATTGATGGAAAGGTATGTTTGTGATTCACCAGGAAGCTTATTTAACATGCGCTGATTAAGCGCAGTAACCTGGTCGTTTATAGGTGCTAAAATGGATCTTTCACACAACCACGAATCTTCTTTTATATTGAGATTGTGAACATCATCATAAATGCTATGTTTTTTATCAAAATCTGAAATATTTTCATGAATAAAAACCTAACAATGTTTAACATCGATTTCTAATTATTATACTTAAAGTTCAGCTGTTAAAGTTTAAAACAGCTTAAATATAACGAATTAAAAAAACTCACAATTAAGAAATTAAGAACAATTTGAATTATTTTAGAAACAACTACCTACGCAGTTAACTAAATAAAATAACCTAAGAGTAATTTATCAAAATCTGAAATATTTTCATGAATAAAACCTAACAATGTTTAACATTGATTTCTAATTATTATACTTAAAGTTCAGCTGTTAAAGTTTAAAACAGCTTAAATCTAACGAATGAAAAAAACTCACAATTAAGAAATAAGAACAATTTGAATTAAGAAAAACAGAGAGGTAGAAAAATGAAAGATACCTTGAAAATTATTATTCTTCGATTACAATATAAATATTAAGCAAATAATAACTATTGTTTAAATGTGACTAAAAATGTAAATAAAAAAAGAGAAAGGATTAAAACTTATCAATTTTTTGTTTCTTGCATTGCTTTTTGCTTATGAAGCCTTGATTTATTATTTTAAAAGTGCATCCGAAACAGCCGATGCTCTACTTAACTGAACAGTGAGATAACTATCATAAAAAAAAAATTATGGCACGTGTCAGCGATTATCATGTGCGCGTATAACACTGTTATGTCTCATGAAGAGCATCGGTCGCCAGTAACCAAAACAACGACTTCATTAGCTCAGCTTGGCGTTCAATTTGGCGTTCATCTTGGCATTCAGTTTCACGTTCACCCGTATAGTTTCCGTTCCCGTAAGAATACGGGAATAAAATATAGCCTATGTTACTCCCCGTTAATGTAGCTTTCCATTAGTGAAAGAATTTTTAAAATCGCACCAGCCGTTTCCGAGATTAACCGGAACAAACAGACAGACAGACAGACAGATAGACAGACAGACAGACAGACAAAAATTTTAAAAATTGGTTTTTTGTTATGAGTACCGTATATACTTTTAGTGCATTAAGTAAAAAGCTGCTAATTTGAAATTACAAACAGACACTTCAATTTTATTTATTTGTATAGATATCTTATAATTTTGTAGAGTGGTGGCGTGCCACTGGAAATTGCTCCGCGTGACAAATCTGGCATGCGTGCCATAGGTTGCCGACCCCTGGTATATATCGATGTAAGTTCGTTTTTATCCTGGTATACTTACTTCCTCAACGCCCTCTCATTTATTCAAATGTCATAATTTCCGAGTGTATTTTTGCGTCTACCTTGGAAACATGCAAATCTTATTTTGAACAGTTAAGCAAATTGAAATCAATTCCTATGCACATTTTTCAAACGGTTTCTTTTTGGAATATTTGGCTTTAGATTTCAGTATTGTTATGCAAATGTGTTGTTTCTTGAATAAAAAGCATGTAAGAACGGATAACGAGTACTCGTGTAGGAGGTATTGTCTGGAAAAATATTTAAACGACACAAACAAATAAATTGATGAACAGTTATAGTGTTAATTTAAATTGCTTAATGCAGATGTTAACTTTTCAATGTGACTTTATTTGTGATGATATTTTGTAAGATCGAAATATATATATATATATATATATATAATATATATATATATATATATATATATTATATATATATATATATTTATTCGAATACAGGCAATATTTTTAGATAAATGGTACACATTTCTTTGATAAAATTAATACTTATGTGGAAAAAGCTCGTGTCATGACACTAAAATACATATAGATTTTAAAATCTAGAATTCTGAAGTAAACTTAATGTTTTATCGATTTTAATACATGCAAATTTATCGTAAAATATATGCATGTTCATTTTCATACGTTGAAGAATCTTCTGTTTTGAGAATTTTATTCAAATAACATAACTAACAGAGGACATTATAATAATAATATAAATGATAACGATAATTTATGCATGTATACAGATAATATTATACTGTAAATAAAGTATTTTACAGTTGATGCGTAAATAAGAAAATTAGGATTCACCATTGGGAAAAAACAAAATGCAATTGCAGAATAATCAGAGAAGCAGTTAGGAATCTTCTTACAGTGGTGCACCAAAATCAACAGATATTATTTCGCGGACCTAAATCAGAATACTATTTTTTAATTTGATTGCTTAACTGTGAAAGCTTAATTTAAAACTACTATTTTAGTGTCTATTAATAATTAAAAATATTCGGAAGATTTTTAAACAAAATCATTGATTAAATATTATGGTACAGATTAGAAGCTGCATCTTCCATCCCTTACAGAGTCCCTAGAAATTTTTACTTATGTTTTATACATCGCGCATTAAACTGCTAACTTTTAGATTCACTCAAATTCACAAATGTTCAATTCTCAGACCTATCAATATCCAATTACCCTCCCAAAAATAGTTCAAATGGATTTGTTTTTATATCGAAGAAGACAGTTTTGATAAGAAATAAAAATGGAAATACGAGTTTCAAAATGTTTGCATGGCTTGGGAAATTCTTCTTTCAAAATTTCAACATATCTCTGAAGTTAGGGCTTTTTATATTAAGTTTTTTAGAATGAGGTCTTACGTTTGTTGAAAATATTTTTATATCTTGATATGCATACCTTTTAAAAATAATAATTTTAATAATAATAATTCCCTTTTTAGTGTTTTTATAGAAGCGCTTTCAGGGCTTTCTCTCGTAAAAATTTAATTGTTTATTTATGTTATAAATTTAAATTTATGTCCTTATCTTTATTATTCAATTCTGATATATGTTATTGCTCTTCAAAAACATTTTCATTTCAAACAAAACATGATACAGATCTATTTAATATATTAACCAAAACAACTGACATACGGAAAACGATCCACATACTTAATGTGTAATTCAATTCTTGCAGAAGGTACTTATACTGTCTGTGAATCAATTGTTAATGGAAAAAAAAACAATGGAAAATCATGAAAATTGAAATAGTTATCAGCAATCTGCATTACAAATCTTGTTTGAAATATTTACTCATGATTTGTACAGATATTTCACACAGATTTGTAACGACACAATTAAAATTTATATCATAATAACGCTTCCCATATATAAAGTGATGAATGTACAATGCACTCAAAACATTCTATATGATTCTCAAAAAGATTAATAAATCAATTTTCTTTTGCAATAATTTCATGAAAATGTTCAGTAGTACCATCAAATGTTTGATTTGTGTTGATGGCTTACTTTCGAAATAATTCACAAACCATTTTTTACTTCCCATAATTCTGTTCTTAAAAGGAATGGAAAACATAGACATCCCATTTATCACACTAACTTGTAAAGATTACTATTTTGACGCACCATTTCCTTCATGCTGCTGGCTTATAGCGACGCTGAATTCAGCAATTATTTGTAATTTGTTATTCGCTTTTATGTCTTCATTCACCTTGAAGAAATTTTTATTTCTTGAAATCGCAACGATATAGTTTCAGAATTCGAAAATTCCATGAATAGAATTACATTATTTTTCATAAATTTTCTGAATTAAATTTTGAAATGTTTATTCTATATAAAACACTTAACTTTCAAAATTGAGCAACAGAGCATTAAATTAATTTTAAATTAAAAAAAATATTGTAAAATTCTGACTTTACTTTTCGCGTGGTTCCAAGTCTGATAAAAATAATACGTTTTCGAAACAATCTCTAATATGGCTTCGTTTTATTCAATTCTATTATTAGTTCACTCTCTCCCTTTATATATATATATCTGATATATAAAATTCTCGCGTCACAGTGTTTGTAACCAAACTCCTCCGAAACGGTGTGGCCGATTCTTATGAAATTTTGTGCGTATATTCAGCAGGTCTGAGAATAGACATAAAACTATTTTTCATTCCGATATTGTAATTAGTTAAAAAGATATTAATTAAAAACCTTAAAATGCATAATTGTCTTAACCCTGCGCGTTATTTTTCCCGCCTAGCGTCGTGAATGAACAGAGGGTGAAATTTTTCGGTATTCTCGACGTTATTTAAACAGCCATCCGATTTTTGATTTTTAAATCAGACAAAAAATAATTACAGAATCGGAAAGATCATTTCTTTCGCCACGATAAAGTATAATTTTTTTTGCAAAATAATAATATTTTCTATTTTTTATGATTTTTTAAAAATAGAGTTAAGACCGATGCGTTTTTATGAAAATCTTTTTCTAAATCGTTGCGTATGAATTTATTTTCGTGTTATTAAAACGATATTTTGTGTTAAATAAGTTCATGCGTTTTTCTTTTTGAATCAGTCATTTAAAAAATAAAATGCTGAAAACTTTTTTTCTATGATTTTTTAAAAAATACTCAAAATTTAACTCATCATTAAATAACTTTGTCATTTATTAAAATAATCGTACGAAACTTTTTTTACGTTTGTAGAATAATGTTGTCCAACTTTCGTGTGAAGATTGAAAAACTTGCTTAAAAATTACGGATTTAAAATTTTTTTTTGTGATTTTCGTAAAATACCGTTTTTGCGAGAAGTAATTTAAACAATTTTTTTGTACATTTTTTATTTAAAAGTACTTTGATTTTGCAATTAATGTGTGAAATTTCAAAACTTTAACGTGAAAGTTAAGCCCTCAAAAAAAATTAAAACTTTAAAAAAATTCTCAATTGCGTCGAGGTCAATCACTTTGCGTTAGCTTTCTGTTTGGAAGACGGGAAAGGTTGAGATAGCTTTGAGTCTTTCACTGATGCAGAAAAAGGGAATTCCTTCATAACATTGCTATTTGCGGTGGGACGCTCATTCATATAACGCATCACAACCGATAGTTTTTTTTATTCTTAAAGATTGATTTATTGAAGAACAGTGGAATATAAGAAAAATATATCATAAAAAATATAAGGAAATATTCTGAAATATATTTTTATCACATAGTATTATTTTCTTTTTGAATTTTATACTGTAAATGTGTAAATAAAGGCTTTTTACCTTTTTTTGTAACTTTTTTTTAATCTAACACTCAAAAACAACACAATAAAGAAAGAAACAGTCGTTTCAATAGGTAACGGTAAGAATTTTTGCATTAATTATATCTGCGAAAAATTTAATCACGTTTTTACTCCGTTATCATTATTTTAAATAAGTTTATTTGCAATACATTTAAATGTATTGCTTTAAATAAATATTTTTTAAAAATAAAGTAGTATTGTTTTCTGTAAATCATTAAACGAAATTTTTCAATCGTTATGTATGGATTTCTTATAATTATGATAAGTAAACCATCTAAACTAAAACCGTTCATACTTTTCTCTTTTGAAATCAGTTATTTAATAAATTTATAAATACCAAACATCATTTATTTCGTAACGATTCGAATTTTTTCCCCTTCAAAACAATAATACTTTGCCTATTTTATGATTCCTTCTAAAATTAATAAATATCGATGCATTTAAATGAATATGATTTTTAAAAAATTCATTGATCATCTAGAATCAGTAACTTAAAAAATAAAATGCCGAAAATGTCTTTTTTTTTTAAGAAATCAATTAATTTTTTTTTAACAAAATAATGACATTTTGCATATTTTATAATTTTTTTCTAAAATGAATCAATATCGGTGTCGAACAATTAATAAAATCCTTAATTTTACTTCAAAATTTAAAATAGTAGCGAAATTTCATAATTTGAAAATGTTAAACGAGAAAGCCATGACACGCACTCACGGGCCATGCACTCACATTGTACGCTTCACACCCACACATAAAATCTGGCATCAGAAAGAAAGGAGGAAATTAACATAGGGATTAAGTTATACCGTCGGTAAAAGCCCGTGCAACGCCGGGCCATGCAGCTAATAGATATATATATACCTTGTTCAAGTTTTCAATGATTAATAAAATACTTTCATCCATTCAAATTCAAATACATTTTTTAAACTTGTAGGGGATGATACTTGATGAAAAAACAGTTTTTTTTCCAAATATTACTTCATTAATTAAATTTTATTTTTTAATTTTAAATTTATTCTGCGTCATTTCTGTCGAAGTTACAACTGGATGCAACAGATGGCGCGAGTATGTTTTTTTAACGAAGTAGGAATTGACTTTAGAAAATTATATTACTTGTTCCACCACAATTTCTGAGTTTTAATGCCATCCCTTTCTTCCAAACTGACAATGTGATTACTGCCCTTAAAATTCCGGTCTTAAATTAGTCATGTTAGATTGTTTTTCTGGCATGATTTTATCTATTATTTATTATTTATTTTTCCTCTTCTAAAATGAATTGGTGGACTCCCCATAAAATAAAAGAGAAAGAATCATGAATAGATGGTATTATCGATAATCTTCCATACGATTTCTTTTTTTAGGTTTTCTTAACCTTTATGAGACAGGTACGTATACTGCAACACAATTTTTTAAAATTGTGTTACAATTTAAAAATTTACCACAGCCGCAATAAATGAGAAATAAATATGATACAGGGTATGTACTGCTGCGTTTTAAAGATTAAATCATAATGAATAGCAAGTCAGCCTTATCTGAAAATAATTTGATCTCCATGAGAAGAAGAAAATCTAAGATATACGTTGGATTTAGAATACTCAGATATTGGAAGCAATATTATAATAAGTTTAATTCTAAATCAATATGTTCAAAAGAAAATGAAGAATGATCATTAATGTTTCTTTCCAAGAAGTATCTTTTTCATTGAATAAATAGATTTAGTACGAAGAAGTCAAGCTAAAAAATTTGAACAATGAAGCACAGAATAGTTGTTTTGCTGACAGATTGGAAATCACTTGAACGCATAGGATTAAAAACAATAAGAAAATCAATGGTTCAAAATTTTATTTTAAGCTAGTGTATCATGTAACAGGTTTACCATAAGAAATTTCATTTTCATTATTACAATATATTGCTATTTTAATTTTAATGTATATATAATGTATTTTTTTTAAATTTCTAATAGGCTGCTGATTGGTGTTTTATCATTGTAGGCTTTGTACATTCCCGAAGCTGGTATCCTTTTTAGTGCGGCATCATATAAGCGGATACCAAATGCGGCAGGTAATTTTGACGACCGTTTCCTCGCTAGAGGGAGGCATCTCAGCTCTGACGATGTGAACCTGTTCTAGGATTCAATTTTTCCAAGCCCAAACCAAACAGACACTCTACGAATCTTTTACTTGCCGTGTAATCATACGACATGGCCGCTTTCGATTTTCTGCATCATGAAAATCCACCGACTTGGGGTGGGATTGGATCTGCAACCTTGGGTGCAGAAGACCAGCTACAAACCAACCACGCCACCCAGCCGGCTATGTATATACAATGTAGTGAAAATTATTTCCTTTTGTTTGTTGGTTTTCAAAAGAAACGTGTATGTTTCTCTTCATATATGAAACAAATAAAACATTTTATATTTGTTTTAAAATGATATATTTTATTGATTCAACCATGTGTTATCAATTTAAAGGGTACTGAAATGGGTACTTTTTTATTATTTTTTTGGAATAAAAAGAAGAAGAGTATAATATATAAGAAGTATAAAATATAAGAAGTCAATTTACAATATTTAAGAGGCAAGTTTGGTCTCGGGAGAGAGTAATCGGCTTATAGTACAAAAAATGGAAAAAAAATAAAGGGAAGTAGTTAATCTCTTTACTTGAAAAAGCAGAGAAGACATTTTTTATATTATCTTGCATAATAATATGTTACGGAGCAGGATTTTACTTCAACCGAAATAATATATCAATTTTAAGAAGCCTCTAATTGACATTCTTCATTAGACTGTGCATTAAGCGTATTGACTTTTTACAATAAAATAAAATAAACCTTTAAAGTGCTCTTACTCTTTTTCTGGAATTTAAATGAAAAAAGGAAAATTGCTTTCAAACAATGATTTTTTATATACAGAAACAGTTCAATTTCAAAGATTAGCATATATTTAGAGAATCAAAAATATCTAAAAATATTAAAATTCTTAAGTATTAGCAGATTAAATTCATGCGCAATATTAAGATAACGTATTTTTTTCAAAAATATTGCATTCTAATTACTAGTGTAATTTATTATTTCTTTTACAATAATTCAGGGACTGAAGATTTGTCCAAACTACTGTTGATGAGTTAATGTTGATTTTCCAGCAATTAAAGAATGTATAAAAAATTTGAATGTTAAATTAAGTACAGTAGCAAACAATTCTAATCCATGCAAAGAATGCGCTATATTAAGCAGAAAAGTAATTAATTTTTATTATTTATAGCATCTATTACCACATATAACAACATTCATACTTGCGGAAAATGCGAGAATTTTATTTCAACTTCATGGGACTATACTACAAAAAATTAGTTACTGGTGTGATTCTTCATAGACATATAACCTAATCGACTTTCTTCTTATAGAAACACATTTCAAATATGGGAAAGCGAAAGTTCTATCAGTTTCTGGATATGCAAATTTGCAATGAAATTGATGAAACACATGAAGTTTTTATGACCGAAATCGTTTGCCAATCAAACCTATGGATGCTTAACATGTAAATGCATTGTATCTCACATAGTTAATCATCTAAAACCAGTCACAGAAGGTGTAACATAAAAACGAGAAAAGGAGCATGTAAGACATTGTTTGTTGTATAAATTCGGCAACTGTCTCAATATTTGTCAAATTTATTGGATGATGCAAATGACGAAAGCACATGTCATCGATGGTTTTGTAAATTTACGAAAGGAGACAGAAGCAGCAAAGATCTGGCTAAGAGCGGACGGCCATCACACGTTGGAGAAGATGATTTTGACCAAGTCATAAAGAACAATTTGAAGCCAGCCGAGCAAAAATTAGTGAAGATCTTCAACGTACACCGGACAACGGTTGAGAGATGGCTGGTTAACTTGGGGTTTACGAGAAAGTTCAATCATTGAGTTCCACATAACCTGACAGCTACTCAATGGGATGAGCGAATCGACACTTGTGTTTCCTTGCTTTCCCAGTACAAAAATGACAAATTCTTGATAAAATTTGTGATAGGAGGTAAGAAATAGGTTATGTACCATAACGTAAGGTGTCGTGAGACTGTGTGTCACACTTATGATCCGCCTACATCAACTTCGAAAGCTGAATTTCATCCCAAGAAGGTGTTATTGAGAGTGTGATGGGATGTGCAAGGAATAATTCACTAAGAAGTCCCGACAATCAACCAAACCATCAATGCTGCCTTCTACGGTCTACAGTAAGACAGGTTGCATTCAAAATTGGTAGCAAAGTGGTCAAGTCTCATCAATCATTGCGGTGTTATCCTTCATCACGATAACACCAGGACACAAGTTGCTTTCATCACTCGCCAACAGTTAACGGACTTTCGTTGGGAGTTTTCACATTACCCTTTCTATTCTCCTGATTTGGCACCAATTGATTATCACCTATTTCGTGCGTTGAACCATAACTTCAGTCAGAAAATTTTTGAGGATCAACTGGGAAAACTGCCACCCGAGACTTCTTCGACTCGATACCGCTGGAATTTTATCACCGTGGAATTCATCTCCTACTAGATAGATAGAAAGAGGTTATAGATAGCAAAGGGCAAGGCACAATGATAAGTAATATTCATTTTTTAATTGCTCTTCTTTATGGGTAATGAAAACGAGTAGAACTTTTGCACTAACAAAATATTTTGATATCAGATTTCAGTACGATGCCCTCTAACGAAGATTTAATTGAGTTCTCAACACACAACTACAACTGAAATTGGAATGAGTAGTTGAAAGTCAAATATATATATATATATGCATGTATACATACGAGTAAAAATACTTATACAGCGTAGTTTTAATGAATAATATAAATCATTTCCATTTTTTTCATTTAATAAATCAATTTGTTGGTATTATAGATTTATTATTTTTTAATTTCCGTATTACTTTTCAAAGCCACGTAACCAAAAGTTCAAATAAAGAGCTTCACTATGAATAACAATCAAATTTTATCAGCCACTATGAGGAGGATGATAAATCTAGTACCCGAAACCCCGATTTTTGCTCCGTTTTTAGGTCAGAATTAATTGTTATTGGCAAGGATCTGCGGTATGCCATTACTACCGATAAATACAATATATATATATTTGGATATTTACTGACTGTAGAAGTTCCGTACAATATCTAAAAAATTGGTCAAAAAACCAAAATAAACCTAACTAGGATATTTTAGTACTTCTCTCCGGACTTAGTCCGAGAAAATCGGTATGCATCCAACGGAGCTTTCCCACGCTAGGGTGTACGGTAACACTCGGAAGAATTGGATGTGATCTTCCGCTTACTAACTCTACAGATCTAACCTCTTGGAAATCCACTCCTTCCATAAAAGTAAATTACTCTCCACGTGGTGTCACCTGCCAGATCATAACTGGTATGCTGCTGGTCACTCAGGACTAAATCAATCATGCAGTGGCCTAGGGCTCTCCAATCAGACTTGGCAAGGTTTAGAAGTGAACATTTGAGATCTGTGAAGTTCCAGAATGCTGAAAGGACTTTTCTTCCGTATTCTTTCCCTCCGAGTGGTAGTGTGTCGCGATTCCACACCACAGGTCCGGATTTCTATCCTCGGACAGGGCAGGTTGACTCAGCCTTTCATCCTTTCAGTGGGTCAATAAATAAGTACTAAGAGCTTGCTTGGGGACTAAACACTGGGGCTTAGTTTCAGACTGATCATCTGATAGGGACATCTGCTCATGCACCTCAGCGCCGATGGTCAGTATACTAAGATGGGCACAGTAGGCCTGGCCCCCATGGGCTGTTGCGTCACTGAGTTTAGTTCCTTCCCTACCAACCTTCTTGTTTGTTTAAGTGTCTCTTGGAGGCATTTTATAGCTGAGCAAGAGAGGATTTTCGAACTATTTTAGAGACGAGGTTTTATGGAGCTGGTGTAGGCTTTTTACATCAAAGGTATAAGCAAAATCAACAACATTACAATTAAATTAAATCTAATCTACCCTATTGACCATTATCTACGGTACAGACGGTTATCCTTCCCTTAAATGTTTGCATTATTAACGTGACGCGATGTAAACACACCGAGTACCAATCCGTTCTATTTCCTAATTAATTGAGAATAGTTCAAATTTATAAGGGCTAGTTGATTTCTCTCTTGAAGCTACATGAAGATATGGAGTTAAACAATTGTGAAATGAAAAGTATCTAATTTATAAGCTAATTATCTAATTCTATCTAATGCTAATTCATTAACGATTTTTATACATTTCAAAAGCGAATTATCTAAAAATAGAATAATTATAATAGAATAATCATTGATAGTGAAGTCTAGTGGCTGAGTGGTTGTGTATCGCTCTTCCACGCCGCAGGTCCGGGGTTCAAATTTCGACCTGGACAAGGTCGACTCAGCCTAAAACCCCTTCAGTGGGTCGATAAATACGTACCAACCTTACTTGGAGGCTGAACTTTGGGAGTTTCGCATCAGACTGACCACTTAATCGAAACAAATGTTCATGCTCCCCAACACCTAAGGTCACGTAAACTAAAATATGCACAGTAGTTCTTAGACCTCATGGACTATTGTGCCACTGAATTCAATTAAGTTCAATTATTTATATTTTCCTCTTTTCCTGAACATATGCAACACTAGAATACAAACTACATTTTTAAAATTTAAAGACAACAATAAATAAAACAAATTAACAGCTCTAAAGTTAAATATTTTGAGCAATATTGTATTTTAAATGATAATTATATCGTAAACTGATACCAAACATTTTGTTTCATCACCAGAAAAAATCCGATTCTCTTTCATCATTTCCTTATAAATTATTTGGAATAAATAATTCAGTTGCACGTAAGCCTTTTTCATACATCATTTCTAATATCAGAAAACTCGACAGATCTGACAACAAAGGGATATCCAGAATTGAGATTTGAGAAATATTCCAATTTTAAAATAGCTAAATTGAATTCGAAAATGCCTCTAAGAAGGGAACATGAATTATATTACTCCTCCATTGTCACTTTTGAATAAAAATTCGATATTTGTTATAAGCATGAATATTACGAACATTTTACGGAAGAACGAGTTCAATATCCAAGCATATATTTTCGCGATATTTTATCAAACACACATTTATTTCTTGCTGAAATATGTGAAGCATAAATTTTGCACAGAATTGGGAAAAATATTTTTACTCTAAAGTAGTTTTATTTTTTACGTTTAAAACCGGAAAATAGAAGTAAAATTAATTTTTGATTGACATTTACTGTTTGAATGTTTTTTTTTAAATAAATAACATAATAATGATTATCATCGAAGAATTACAGAAAAAAAAATTATTAATGTGTAAAAATAACAGCGAAATAAAGTTGAAAATTACCGAGGAGCTTATACAAAATTAAATTTAACTTATACTTGCTACTTGGAACACAGTTTGAAAAGTAGTTAAGTAAACAAAAAAAAAACTGTTTTTATAAATGGACTGATGAGCTTGCTATAAACCTTTAAATTATAGATTATGTACACTAACATTAGAGCATACAATACAGATAAGTGGTCAAAATAATAGAAACACCACAAAATATCGGGAAAAAAAACTTAATCAAGATGTAGGGTTACTTTTAACAGCTTGAAAGCTTTTAGAAAAGAAATTGTACAATTCCTGTGTGGTTTATGATAAAATATAAATCATTATCCAAGGGAATAATTTTTTAAAAAAAAGACATCAGCATGTTAAAGAGGCGGGCGATGGAAACCATTTGTGAATTCTGGGGGTTTTGGTGGAAAACGAGGGTGATTTTTATGCATGCTTCTGAGTCCACCCCCGTAACAAGTGTACTGTGAGGCTTGGTATGTTATCACCTTGGGAATCGCCTCTTCCTCATAGAAAACAATGTTTGAACAATATGGTGGCCCTAGTACTTTAAATATAGCCACATAAACTCTAGAACTGAAACCTAAGAGGAAGGCGGGTTCTGCCGAAAATGATAAGAATATAAGGGGAACCGTGATTCTCATATCACATTTTTTCATATGCCTGATTTGACTACTCATTAGGATTTTGCCATCACTTGAGACGATAATTAATATTCGGATCAGCCATAAGTGTTTTAAAATTGCTACTTTTCCGCACGTTATGCAGTTTCCTTCTACATGTCATTTCAGCTTCAATCGTACTTTTTAATAATATTATCTACTTCATTATCTTTTTTTCCATTCAGCCTTCATTTTCATCCTCAGTTGTGCTTAACAGGTATTATTTTACCTTGTACGTGTTATACAGTCATATAATTTTCAATACCTAAGTGAGAAAAATACCTACATCTTTAGCGATTGGTATAACAAATGCTTCAACAGTTAACCCTCTTTAAAAGTATATGAGGTCAAACTTGATAGAAGAATATATAAACTTATTGCAATGAAAACATTCTGGTAGTTTCTTACACTTGTTACCGTTAAAGTGTGAAATCCGTTATTTCGTAGAATAACTAAGTACTTCATGAAATTACTAGACAAGTCAGTTAAAGAACATAAAATTATTGAATTCTACGATTCAACTAGGTATTCTATAGAATAACGATTACTTGATCGTTAAAGTATGGAATACGACACTCGAAGTTCTTTGAACCGGTACTAGCTGCTTTAGGAAGGAATTTTTTGATTAAGAACTAGTGCTGTGGACGAATAAAACAGTTGTACTCTAGATATATCAGTTAAGTATATGTCAGCCAGAATTAATCGCCATTGAAGAAGTTCCAAATATGGACACAACGATTCGATCTCTTGCAACAGCTCAAAGTTGTTGTACTGAACAAGAATTTAAAAAGTGCTCGTGTGAAAAAAATGTATAATGGTAAAAAGAGTGGTCACTTGTTTCAAAAATAATAAGCAGTCCATTCCAAAGTGTCATCACAGAAATCCTTGCTCTAATAAATAAGGGAAAATAAAATCAAGGTATATCTCATAAAATTTAAATTAACATTCTCTTACATTTTTGTTTGAAAAAAGTTTACAGAATGTTTTTATAAAACAACATTTTTTCTTCCCAGCATGTATTTTTGTTGATAATATTTAAATATGATCTATTTTTTGTAGAATATTCTTTTTTCCCCTTTCTGTTTAACTAATGTTAGCAATACGAGCAATAATAAATATTATTATCTGCTTTGTCTTATTATTAATCAGTTATTCATCCGCAAAAGATATAAAATGTATTTTTCGAGAGATTTTAGCTATCTATAATCAATTAATTTATAAAATATTTTTGAAATTATTTATTTTTCGCTTTAACGATTTGTCCTTAGCAATTTCATAGAATAACTAAGTAAAGTATGAAAAGTTTCATTTATTACATACTTTAACTGACTTGTCTAGTTTTTTCATGAAATACCTACTTATTCTATGAAATAACTGAATTATACACTTTAACGGTAACACACTTGTGTGATAAAAAATCAGTCCATCAGTCAAACAATTATTGATAACCCTTCCGTTTTTTTCTTATAACCCCTTACAAATGCAAAAGAGTTCTGCTTATAATTAATTAATACTGACTAAACAGGATTTGAAAGAGAAACACATTAACAATAATTTTAGTTAATCAATGTCGTTTGAAAATTAAGAGCCATTTGTTCAAGCGAGACTTTATAAATCTGTTTTGCAACCACAAAAATGATAAAACTTTAAGTCAAGAATACGATACTTGATGGGAAATTCGGATTATTTAAGATAGAAAAAAAAATAGAAATTCTTCACTTTGAAATCTAATCGCACTACGCGAGATATCTAGATCTCACATGTCGCGGTGTCAAAGCTTAGAGAATTATGTACCAGAATACAGAAACGCTATTTATTTCTTGAATGACAATCGCCAATTCATCACTATAGCCGCTCATTTATATCTCTAATGTTATTTTTATTAAGTAAAAACTATGCATAGAGTATCAGAATATTATTTATAGTAATTGTAAATATTACGAGGGATGATCAGAAAAAAAGGTTGCAAGCCACAGCATTTGAAAACTACATATTGTGCAGATATTTTATTTCCCAGAAAGGAGACAAATTGTGCTACTTGTCATACAGCTGGTTTGTGGGTAGGTAGTGAAAGTTCCCGGACGGTTCAGGACGATTGAATTTGCAAGATCTTAGGAAATTTGTCTCGTTTGGAAGTGTTAGTCATGATTCAATTTTTATGGGAAAAGAATGTGTCCGCATCAGCAATGAGCAGGCAATATGTAGCGAAATGGTGTCACTCTTTTCAATCAGGCAGACAGGATGTTGAAAACTGTAATATGGCAGGGAACGTTCTTCGGTGACAGAAATCAACACGGCATGAATTGGAGAATTGATTCAAAATGATCGACGGACAACTCTGCGTAAAATCTCGTCAGAGCTGGGACGATCTATAGTAGCGTACATCATATATTTTCTGATGTTCTGCGATATTCCAAGACAGTGCTGTGAAAACATCCGCCGAGACCTGGCTCAATGTGAACAGGGACCTGTGATTTCTACCAAGACAAGTTAAACAAGTTGGATCTGCATTCTGATAAATGCCGAAATAGACTTGGTGATTATGTCGTAATGTGATAGACACGCATGCTTCTTAATTCCATTTATAGTTTTCTGTTTATTGTTAATAAATGTTTCTTTATTCAACTTGTAGCCTTTTTTCTGATCAACCCTCGAGGATACTTTTTGTTACGAAAGTGAGCTTTGCCCTCTTTCTACATGAACGGATTGGATTCTTCTGAAACTTATTTATATGTGTTATTTTAGGTAAGAATTAAACCCAGGACTCGTAGTGTCGCGTAGGCGAGAAGTCTAGACATTGGGTTGATTCCATTAGAGATTCCATCCCACGGTTGAGTTAAGGTTGCTTGAGGTATGGAAAAGAGCGAGGGAGTTTTTTTTTCAATAGTCATCATTATCATTTTATTATGGGTAAAAACTATGAAGTTTCAATATTCCTGTTGCAATTCCAGAGCATTTTTAGTTTCAAATTTGCATATTTATAGCATTTGTAAAATAAATAAGTTCATTTCACTCTATTTAATTTAAAAGGATAATAATTTATCTCAAATACATTTTCAAAAAGGCAAAGATGTTTTTTTTTCCTGAATTTAAAATTATTTTAAACAATTATTTGTGATTTATACAACGTAATAAGAAATTTTCTGAATATTATTTGTAAGCTCTATTTTCCGATAAATATAATTAAATATTTTTAAGCAATTACTAAGGAAGAAGAGATATTTCACAATTTAATAATGGAACTAATTTTAAATAAGTGTAGCTGCTTCTTTTCTTGGAAAAAAAATACTTGTATTTAAAATTGCAATAAATGAATTGATTTTTTCGATCTAGTTTTTTACATCATCTATATACTGATTTTAAAACGGAAGATATTTCAATTCAATTCAAAAATTTATATTCGTATCTTCAAACATTTCTCTGAAAGTTGATTGCGCTTCTTGTTTCTTATAAATAATTTAATAAATTATAACAAAAAACAGTTTATTTATATTTGTTCTTGATAAAATCGCTGCTTTTCTAATTTCTTTAAAACATAAAGCAAATCAAAATGCTAAAAAATTAAAAAAAAACTTAAGTTTAAAATTTTTTTAATGTAATTTAATGAAACTATTGGACGCAATTTAATTTTCCTGAAGTCAATATTTCACGTCAGTTAATGTAATTTACAGCTGTTGAAGCCTTCTTCGGTCGACGATCAATTCTTTCGTAAGTATCAATGAAAATTTATGAGGTAATTCTTTTCAAAGTAACACTCGGTTAAACAGTTAATGAGACGTGAAAGACATTCTGTTCTATTTAATGGTAGGAAATATGGCAACTGATATAAATCTTCAGTTTGAAATTGCTTCCACCAAAAAGATACATATTCGATGTATTCCGTAAACTTTCTATCTTACTTTCTTTAAGTCCTCAAAGAAATAATTTCTTTTCGAGGAAATTATTCTAAGTAATTAATTTAGTTTCAAGTGATTGAATTTCAAATTTGTAGATTATTTTAGCGTTTAGAATGTTTATAAAGAGATATTTAAAAATGAATATATGTTACCGCTAATGTGTGAAATCCGTTATTTCATAGAATAACTAGGCATTTCTTGAAAAAAACTAGACAAGTCAGTTAAAGTGTATAAAATTAAGGAATTGTATGATTTAACTAATATTCTATTGAATAACAACCACTTGATCATTAATGTATGAAATACGGCACTTGAAAGTTCTTTTAACTTGTTTATAGTTACTTTTAGTCAACTTTGTACCCCAATTCAAAGCGTTATCACAGATATCCTTGCTCTAATAAATAATGAAAAGTAAAATAAAGGTATATCTCATAAAATTTGAAATAATATTCTTTTACAATTTTGTTTGAAAAAGTTTACACAATGTTTTTATGAAGTATAACAGTTTTTCTTCCCCACGTATAATTTTTGATAATATTAAAATATAACTATTTCTGCAACATATTCTTTTTTCTTTCTGTTTAACTATATATTCTGAGCAATAGGAGCAGTAATAAATTATATCCTCTGGTTTTCTTTATTATTTATCAATTAATCATCCGCAATAGGGATAAAATACGTTTTTTGAGATATTTCAGCCATTTATGATAAATTAAATTATAAAATAGCATTCAAATTGTTTAACGGTCTACATTAATTATTTTATAGAGTAACTAGCTATTTAAAAGAATAACTAGCTAAAGTATGAAAAGTTTCATTTATTTCATACTTTAACTGACTTGTCAAGTTATTTCATGAAATACCTAGTTATTCTATGAAATAACTGAATTGTACTCTTTAACGGTAATATATAAACGAAAAGAGCCTTATCTAAAGATGAAACGAAACAGGAATTGGAAAGGTTTATTTCATACCATATTATAACGTTTTAAAATCTCTCATTTACTTTAATACAAAATTTATGTAAAACAAAAATCTTTTCTAGCAATTCATTTTAATCATTTGTATGAGTATGTAACAAAAAAATTTAAATACATTTTGCGCATTCGCGAGAATATTAATCAAAATAAAGTAATCCTTAAAATATTTCTTAAAATCAATAAATGTTTTTTAAATGTAGTAGTCACTATTCAACTTAATATTAATTGTAGTAATTTTTACTCATAAAATAGAAACAAAATTATCTGTTTATCTACTAACTGTTCAGTTAACCTAATTTTAACTTACGTAGAGCTCTAAAGCAACACAAATTAGTTGTTAGCCCCAAAACTCGTAATTCTGAACCTCGGTCAAGTGACGAGAGTTACACTTAAGCTGCCACTCCCTTTCCAAACTTCCTCACCACTCCAATGGAAGGACTTGCATCAACCCCTCATTCAGAGGCACTAGGTTCTGAGCCCCGATTCGACAATACCAGCCACGTTTTCAGAATCATATCCACTCAGCTATTGAACAAATAATTATTTAACACCTTAACTGGTTTACCCGTACACCTTACGGGTTACTGAAAGCTGATCACAACCTGTTTGCCCGAACGCTGTTCGGGCATTGATATCTTCTTCTTTCTATCTTTGATTTGCATATATTTTTAATTCTTATAGATGATTAGTCTAGAGCAGTGGTTCTTAAATTGTGGTCCACGACCCCTGGGGTCCACGAAGTCTCTCATGTAGCGTTGAGATTTCCCTTTTTTACTGACTCGGAAAGGTTTTATGGAAAAATTGAAACATGGGCCCTACTAGACTAGATTACTAAGTAGGCTCCAATTAAAAAACTCTACTAAGACTTGAATTTTGATCAAGAATATTCAGTCGGGGAGGGATGTACAAAGTCTTGCGGGTCCGCTACGTGACATTGATACATAAAGACTTGAGCGTGGCGATCGAAAGTTTAAGAACGGCTGGTCTAGAGTTTTTAAGTGTTCCAGTTTGCCCATGGGAACTGAAATACTTCTCATCCGGGATTTTCTTTGTGGTAAGAACGGGAATTTTTCATTGAAGCCAGGAATTTATATTCTTGAAAATATTTGATAAGGAACAGGGATTGGCGAGTAGTTGTTCGAGAAGAAATGAAAATTGAAAAATAATCCATAAAAGCCAATGTTATCTCTGTACCCGTTGGAATGTGTTGTTATTTATGCCACCTGATTGACAGTAACATCAGATCGAGACCCTAGAAATTCATCATGGCAAAGGGCTACATATACACCTGTCATTAGCCATAGTTTTCAGCACCATACGGGTGAGAGTACGATTTGGCTTGATTCCACCCCACTTTTGAAGAAGAACACACTGGGAGTAGTCAGGGATCTCCCACCTCTCTTCCCCTTCCACCAACCTCATGGGAGGACTTACGGCTCGACGGCTATTTAGAGTACCTCCATGAAGGCACTATACATCTACAAACAACTATGCCTTCTCCGGGATTCAAACCCAGGCCCTTCGGCACCGCGGTCAGCTATCCACTATACCGGATGGGCAGCTCACATTGGAATGTAAAACTTAGAATTACACCATGCTTCAAATTGTGTGTTCATATATAGCACACACAATCAACATACTAGACCGTTTGAAAAAGATGTACGAATATGAAATTACTTTTAAATAAGAGAGAAATTCTTTTATGGTATATGAAATATTTCTACAGCATGCAGAATGTACTTACAAAAATCAAATATTTAGGAGTTTTTGTGTTCCACAATAATAATAAAAAATTGTGTGAAAACTTTAACATTGATATTTAAAATGAAATTCTTCCATTTGCGCATTCTATTAATTATTATGATTAATTATACGCAATAAAAATTTGATTTTTTTTGGATCACTTTGAAAAAATTTGACCGCTTAACGGGTTAAAATAGAATTTATGTAATAATATATTTATAATTAAGAAAAAAGATATCAGAATCTTAATATACTCTATTAATAATAATCACATACACAATACAAAATTATTCTATAGTATTTGGGAGATAGAATAATTCCTGAATTAAAGAAAATTAATTTTCTCAAGGAAACATACAACAAAGTTATGCCTTAGAAAATATGATTGTTTTTTCTTTCTGAAGTTTAAATATTGATTTACATAGATGTTTTCTATATTAATAGGGAAACGTAAGCCAATAGTTTACTAGAAATAAGTTATAGTTTACTAGAAAATAATTGTAAGAGAATGTAATTAATAAGAAATGAACTTTTTTAATTTAAAGTCTTGATTATTATATTTAGAATGAATAGAAATTTCTGATTATTAAAACTTAAGTGAAGTAATCTTTTCCAAGACATTAATTTTTTAAAAAAAATAATTTGAATTTTCTTAAGATTCAATGAATGCTTTTCTTAAAAATCACAGACAATTTTCCTTTAAAATATTATTATTAATTTTAATGATCATCTTTGAAAAAATTTAATGAATCGCTAATATGTTAGCCATAAATTAATTCGTATAAATAACATCTTTTTCTTCGACTGTTATTTTTTATTCATTAATGTTTTTTTACGAAATGAAAGAAAATAAAAATAGCTTTTGTGTATATGAATACAAATAATTCTTAGAAAACCAGAAAGATATCGTATGAATAGATCTTGATTTAGATTTTTAGTTTTCACGTGGTATATTTTTACTCTTTAGAAATTGTTTCTTATTTATTTATTTTTATTTTTAATATTTAAAATTTGAGATGTGGTTTTATCTACAAAATGTTCTACCGCGAAAGTTATAAAAATAATAATATCTTTATATTTCTTCTTTTCTTACTATTTATGTTGAAAAATCTGAGTTTGTAGAGCTTTAGACCTTAAAAGATTAAACTAAATGGGATAAATTCGGAGTTGGGCTCATTGAAGTATCCATTAGTGTAAGAAACATTTATTTATTTAAATTAGGTTACACAGAGAAAAAAATATCATTAACAAAAATACCGGACAATGAACTTGGCAGTTTTCCATAGCAACCACGTTTTTTCCTCACCTGGTCTGTACTGAAGATGTGCGATCGCTAGAGGACGCTTCTGCGGTTTGTGACGGTCAGTTAAGTTTATTATGACAAAAGTGCTTAGAGTTTCTAAGATTTAATTTAAAAACTTCACGTATAAAAACTTATTTTTCTTTGAGCATATTCAATAGCTATGGAAAAAAAATTTAAACGAATATTTTTTTTCCAATTATTTCTGTATTAATTAATTAATTAAAAAATTATATTATTTTTCTAACCAATATTTATATGAAACCAATATTAACTACATTTTTCAAAATTATAGCTTTTCTATAAGAAATTTATTTTCCTTTTCTTTCATATTCTACATTTTGCTTAAGTAATAACGTTCTAAGCAATATTTCTTTAAGAATTTACTTTTTAAGGGACATGGTACGATTTAAGCAAACATTTTTAATTTAAGGTTTTTCAAAATTTTTTGGTTGCCTCCTATGTGTGTATACTATGTAAAACAGATTTTGTGCTCAAAATTTCATAAAAAGCTAGGCATTTAATTGTTTAAGGAGAAAGCTTAAAATTTGTGAAGTCATTTTAAAATGCTACAAAAGTTTCCATACACGCTTGAAATTTGATTTACAAGTAAGTCAAACTATGCATAACATAACTTGGTATGGGTTTTGCGATTACATGATTGGTTTTCATACAATACTTCTTTTTATGAATGCTTATTGAAAATTCCTTAAAAAATGTACAAATTCTGAGTTCAATTATTTTTTAAAAAATAAGTATTGCTTTGATTCAAAAATGCGTACCAACTTTTGTTACATGTACTGATAGGTAAAAAAAATTCAAAGCATTAGGCACAATAGAAAAAAAAGCCTTAGCATTTTAAATGAAGACAAACTAGTTATTTTATCTTTACGAGATAAGTCCGTTTTGATTTGCCATAGGAATGTGAATAAAAACGAACGCAAAAGTTATCATATAATTCTGTGTTTTTTTCAGTTTAGAGCTTTCAAATTTTGTGAGATTATAGAAAAATTTATAAATAATAATTTAAGCTAATAATATTCAGTTTGATTTTTTGACCGATTTTTGTCATTTGAATCGTCCCCCTTAAAAAGTTATATTTATCTGAATCTACCAAATATACACTTTAGAGCTTTCGTAGAACGAAGATCATCCCACCACTTAAACTAAAGAGGAGAAAACAAGTCATGTTTAGTCAAGTCTACTGACGCTAGTAAATAGCTCTTTGGATAAAAGAGTCTATTAGGTAAAAATGAAGACAAATAGCCAGCCATCGATGTAATTTTCTCTGCAATCAGCCACATTACTTTTTTTGCGATTGCGTTTGTTGAAAGGGAAAATTAAATAACCTCATGGTAGGGTATGTATTGTGATCAGCAAAATGATATCGGGTTCTCTAAGGGAAGTGCGTTCGCTATAATCGTAACATAGATATGGTTTCTTTGTTTGATCAAAAGAAAAACAATGATTATTTGGATAGTTCTGATTGCAGTTACTTTCCTAGTTTGCGAAACAATTGGTTAAAGAACGAATTTTATTTATATTAATAAACTGGTTAATGATATTCAAGTTTGCATAATGTTAGTATTTCATTGTAATAAATGATTTTTTCAATACCTCAGATCTTTTATGGTTAATAAATTGTAAACAGTAAGAGAGAAAACATTACATCGTTTCTTCTTTCTTATTGATTTGGATCATATATATATATGAACTCACATCTTTTGTTTCAGTAACAATGCATTTCAGTATTATCTCTTTTGTAATGTTGAATGATGGAGTTTCAATGGGAAACCAGTTTATACTTATCTGATGCAATCCACGCGAGGCGATTGAAACGATTAACATTGGAGTTCTGCATTAGCATTGGAATGTATTCTGTTTTATAAACCATCTGGATGTTAGGTTTCAATGCACTGAAGCTCGAGCCTGGATGCTTGGTTTCAATAGTCATAAGCCACCAAAAGTTATTCAGTTACATTTTCTATCGTAAGTAACCTACGTAACTTATTCCATTCAAATAACTCTTTCTATGTGCGTTACTATATATACATATATACTGTACTAGATTTAAATAAACGTATGTAAAACAGGAAACAGGGTCAGAATTTTAAAATGGAACAAACCAAAAGAGTCCATGAACCAAAATGGAGACCTATTATGATATTTACAGCTGTTGCTGAATTAGGACTAGCAAAATTAGGGTTAAATATACTTTACTGATCCACCTTCCCCGTACAGCAGTAATTTTAGACTTAATACAAAGAACAGGGCCATATTGAAAAGTTAAACCTCTGTCTCTCTCTATATATAGGGAGAGAGAGAGAGATGTGAGATATCATTTGGTATTTGGGTACTCTATTTTTATTGACGAATAACACATAAATTTTTTAAGAATACAGTCACGATTAAATCCCGTGAGAAAGCTTGTTAATTATCTACTCCCGAGTCCTGAAGGGCCAGGACCATTACAAATTAAAAGTTGCTTAGATGTAATTAAAGGAATTCCCTTAGTATTTCAAACTATTACCAGGTGAACGTTAAAGACTTCGAATAATTCTGGCATGATTGAATTCAAGCTGCTTTTTATTATTTAATCACGAACGTCTGATCTACCAAGCGAATGACGACGATTTCTTCTTTTGTCTCGATTTTGACAGCTTTCGTCTCTGTTCTTAATTTCTTAAATTCTTTTGACGACATGAACTGTAGTCAATTACATTCCTACTATAAAATCTCTCACTTTACTGTATGCTACAGTGGCAATACTATCTTTATCAGATTTGCTCAACAAACGATTACGTTTGCTTTTTCACTTCCCGTGTTACGATGCCCCAGTTCATTCTACAAATGTACTATCAAGAACTCCTTTAATTCGTTTGAAAAGTGTATGCGTGATTTATTTTGGTCACTTATTTTGGAAATTTGAGACACCAATATTTTTTAACTCTAACTTAAAATTCACCTTTCCTGAAACTGGTAGAACTTGATAAATTCCTTGCTTACATAAAAGTTAAAAGTTCTACATTGTAATGGAATTTCTATGAATATATTCAGTAAAATTAAAGCAAAGCTTTAATGCTCTTTTGTATTTTTTCATGGAAACTTTGTGTATTCTTTATATAAAAATCACATTCATTTATTATTGAATCAATGCTATGAAAATTGTATTTTATAATGTGCAAAAAGTATTTGATTATTATAATCATATTTTTTAGATAGCAAGCATTTGATTTTAATACATTTTATCTAAATTTTTGTAATATAAAGCAAAAAATAGTTCACTGAATATTATTCATGCCTCCATTTTATTTTTATGAAACTCTAAGCATTCTAAACATTGACATTGCAGCCAATATTTCATGCACGATATAGAAAAGGATTTTAGGAAATAGAAATCTTTTCTAAAAGATGCGTTGCAATAATGAAAAATGCCTGGGAATTGTTCAATGCTCTTGAAAAGTTTATCGAACGTAAGCCGAAAAGGATGTACATGTCATAAAATTTGATTTTACGATATTCTTAAGGGAGAATTCGACGAAAGAACTTTTCTAGTCAGTAGATATAAAAATACATAACTCATTTTTATGAATTTCTTCATCATTTCTCCGCAATAAGGGACAATGATCGAAACATAAATTGGATTTTCCCTGCAGTCCTCGTAATTCACTCTACTTTTAAGCGGTTGAAAAAAAAAGTTAAAGTGAATTTTGAAATATAAGCAAAAGGCAGCCAGAAAAAATGCTTTTATGATATTCCTAAGTGAATTTCTAAGAATTTATGAAACAAATAATTTAATAACGTGAAAATGCACAACCTTTTTAATTCTAAAAGCGTCAAAATAGAAATACCCGCACTATTTTCTACTTCTTCTGCTTTTTACAAATGGTTTTTTTATGAGATTTATACCAAGTCATCCAAAAGTCCATTACATATGAAAATTTAATAATTCATGGAATAATGTAGGATGAGAAGTAACAATTGACGCGCATACTTGAAATGACACGTGGTCATATTTCAACCAAAAATGTGCAAAAATGGCCAACAGATGCTGCTTTATAGGAAAACAAAAACAATTATTCACGTAACAATTTCTTAGAAATATACGATACTCTTTATAACAAATGTTCAACATGTCAGCTATTGTTACGACTCTATTAGGCAGGCTCTGCAAATATCTTATGCAACGTTTATTGGGCAATAACTTTATTACAGCAATTATAAAAGCACAACGCAGGGACATACACATAAACTATAATTCTACATCTCATTCCAATTCAGAACTACGCGAAAGCAAATTTTAAATCATATTCCACCATTTGATATCATTTAGTGATACAATCAAGAACCAATCCTGCGTGCATGGCATAATTTTAAATTCTTACGTCATAGTTGTGATGTCACATGCGTGATCAGGGATCTGTTCGTGAATGAATCAATGGCGCCGTAACAGCCATTATTCATTAACAATACCTAGTCTAGTGAGTGACAATGTTAAGAACAACATTGTACAGGATATCTGTAGATATGGTGAGAAATTACCATCATATGTTGTCTTTCAATATCTTTAATGAAGTCGGACATTCGCGGTAGACTTACGAACTCCACAACCAATAAATACACAGATAAAGGTCTGGGGACCTGGGAGACCAAGTATGATTGAAGTGGTGACTCGGAAAGAGATCCTCACAAAACGATGTGTACAAAAGATCTT
>BMAO01001830.1:0-50890 GCA_019973975.1 Trichonephila clavata
TATATATATATATATATATGACACAAAACTAATACTTTTTCAAAATACTACAAAATTTCACAATCAAAGCATCACAAATCTAGTCCAGTGATCAACTACCGTTACTAAGCTCTTAAAATCAAATGTAAAGAAATAATCTTCAACTTTACATTTTTCTTTGAATAAAAAGTTGATGTAATTGAAATCTCAAAAAAATTTAACGGAGTTTTGTATGGAAACGGAAATTTATCTTAAGTTACCAAAAAAGAATTAAGAAGTACAACTCATTTAAGCTAGAACAATATCGAATACGTTTAAAATACAGAACTTAACATTTATTCTTTTCCCATCCAAAACTCCTACATAAATCATGGATGTCGAATTGTGTAATCATATTTCAAGCCTTTTTAAGCCAAAAAATGAAAGTTTGAAGAACCGACAAATACTCATTACTCAAGAGTCAGAATTTCAGCCTGTCTCTTAAGAATGACAGCTAATTTGTAACTCGCATCTAGAAAAGAGGAAGGGAATGAATACGGATGATAATAAAGTGTGTGGGTGCTTTTTATACCACTTTTGGTAGATAAATGCGTTTAAAAACGTTTATGTAAATAACAGTTCCTGTCAAGAAACAGATGGAGAAGAAAATTCCATCCAGACATGTCTGAGTTGAACTGTTTTTCTTTCGTTAGAGAGAAAGAGAGGATGTAGGAAAAATACAATTCTTTTGTGTTGTATTCTTTAATATATTGAATCAACAAGAAATGACAGTTCAAACAAAGACGTCTATCGATAATTTATTGTTTTTATTGTTTTGAATAAAGAAGAAGATTTTAATTAGAAGTCTAAATTTTATTAAATAATTCTAATATACCAACTTTAATAGAGACAGAGCAATAAGTTCCTTTTAGTAATAAAGGTTAGCACTTGAGATGAATAACAGAAATAACTAGCCATCTGAGTAGAAAATAATATAATGAGATTAACGTAAATGGAAAACGTCAGTTAACAACTGAATTAATTAGCGATGACACAATTTCTACTACCTTTATGCGTGTCGCATTTAAAGTTAATTCATAGTAAACTACCAAAAGAGATAAAAAAATTATACTTCTGCAAATAGCTGAAATCTCAATATTAAATCAGTCCATTCTTTCCAACAATAGCATCAAAAAATAACACTTCATATAAAACTGAAAAATTATGTTCATGCATAGTTTTAAATACGTAACTTCCAGAAACGAGCTAAAGTAGCATTGATAAATCAAAGGAAATTCATAATGGGTGAATAAATCAGAATAAGAACAAAACTAAAATGATTACTTGAGTGTATTTTATACAATGGAGATGTGTGTATTAAGATACTGTTATATACGAGTATAAATACTTTAAAACCTAAAATCCTTATTTGTCTATAAATTTAAAACGAAGTCTGTTGCTGAGCTTCAAAATGTGGATGTTAATTAAAAAAAAATTTCTCTATATTAAATTTCATGGGAAAATATTAGCGCTTATCCCTTCTTTTTATTATAAACTGAAGAAAAATCACTAAAAATCTCAACACCCAAAAGAGTTGCTAAATAAACAAAATTTGGAAGATATGTTTGTACATCTTAAAAATGATATATAATTAAATTTTGCTTTAAAACACAAAATAACACTTATGCTATTAGTGTCACATATGCGTAAACACGCATTGATGTTTACTTTTTTTTTAAATGTCATTTGCTTAATGTAAATTTCATGATTGTTATCTGTCTTCCAGACTGTGCACTTGTGGCTAGAGTTTAGTCAAGAAAGCATTTTAGACGAAGGAGTATCAGCAGCTCACTGAGTTTTAACGAAGACACGTAATAGAGATATGAGTAAGTGCTTTTTCTTTTCAAGATATTGGAAAAAAACTTGACAGAGATACATCTATTACACATGACTGTTAGCAGCAGTGGACAAATATCTTGAGTAAATACCTTAAAATGTAGTGTCTCAAGAAGACAGAGGCCAAGTCACACATGGCCACAACTGTAAGAATTCCTCCATATTTGTGCTGTATGGACTACATGTATTGTACTGCATCTACAACATAAATTTGAGTTTATATAGATAAAAAAATGCGGCAAATCGATTACTTGAGAGACAACTACAAACAATACACCCTGTGACATTTATGCCATTCACTTCAAATCACTGCAATTTACGTTTTCAATGGTTTCAATGGTGTAATGGTAGAGATCAATGGGAGTCGGAGTTTAGATGTGTTGTATTCTCAAAAAGAACAATTCCTGTATTGATGTCAGTGATGATCGTACGTTTGTTAGTAGGAGGCCTATTTAGGCTTGGAACGAAGCTACTACTGCATTGACACACTTGATCTACACCAGGAATTATGATTTGGAGTTCAATTCCCTATGATTATAAGAGCTCTCCTGTCGTTACCCGATGCATAGCAGCAACTTTGAAGTCAGACTGGTGATAGAGCCATTTGTGCTGTTATTTTTTTATCTATTATCCAGGAGACAGTTTGCATTAGCCGAACACCACTTGTCTCCATACTATTTTTATTTCTCAAGTGCTCTATAGAGTTTCGGTGTGTTGGTATGGTCAGCGCGATCACCAAAACCTTCTCCCATCAAGCACATTTGGCACATTACTGAAGACAAATAACCTACTACAGATAGCCTAATTGTCCACTGGGATTAGTTTGAAAAAGTGCACCAACCATCGAATTCAATCCCACAAAATGATATACTGTACCTGGCATACAGTACACGCATGTTTGCCTGATTACATTTAAAATAGTTATGATTATAATTGTCATTAATGTGTACTACTTCTGCGTATCTAAATGGATCTTCTTGTACACATTTTATCTGTGACCTCAAATAAAATAAATATGAGACTTAGAGAGAAAGACAAATACGTTATACCAAAATTTGAAACAGTAACTTTTAATTTACTTAAATTCATTTCTACATAAACACATGTAGATACAGACGGAACGCAAAAATAATACTTTTGAATTTATTGATATAGAAAATTAAAATGCTTTTACTTTTTATTAATAAATTATAATTAAAAAAGGTTTTAAGTTAAGAAAAACTGAACGCATAACTGCAAATGGGGAAAAGTAATTAAGAAAAAATTGAAAGCGTCAGGTGAAATAATCGAGTCTTATAATAAAATTATTACCATATTACATTGATAAAAAAATGAATCAATAACCGTAAAAATGTATCAAGTCGCTTATTGGAGAAAATATTTTTCCTTTATTTTTATATATTGTTCCCCTGATAACTAAACTTTTTATACTTAATATTTAATTTTATGTAAATTGCACAAAATGGAAAACATCCAATAGTCAATTTATTTTAAAATATTTCATTAACTTCGAAAATTATTTTATAACAGGGATTTCCACTGATTTTGCTACACATAATTAACAAGTATAATTAATGTTCATACCCATCATTCGAAATGTAAGTTTTTTATATATTTAGTAATAGTTAATTTTGTTAATTTTTAAAAATAATAAATTATTTCTGTGCAATTTAGTACACAATAATTAAATATTATAAAATGTTTCAATTTTTTGGTAATGATGCATTATACTTATTATGGTATCATTAAATTTTTGAAAAACTAATATATATTGTATCTGGGAAATATTTTTTTAATTCATTTTTTAATTTGAATCCCGCATTTTATGCCATTTTTGATAATATTTCAACAGGAATTTTGCGATTCAAAGCTTAAAAAAAGTTCTAGAAAAAAATATCTAGTGTTACTTATAATTGTTAAAATAAACTAATATTTTTTCCAACATATGTAATTGGATTTTCGATGATGTATAGGGATAATTCTTTTTTTTTCTACTTTCATGAATAAAGTAAGGTTCTGTAACGTTTTTAGCGGCCTCCCCAAAGTCTTGAAGTGGCACGCTTATCCGGTAGGACAGAACCCGGGACCTTTGGATACGAAACCGAGTAACTTAAACACTACGCCAAAATGTTTACCACGGTGCGAAGGTTGTTACTGGCTTATATAGATTACATCGCTTCACACTCCCCTACCAATGAGTTGGTTTGGCGAACGAACGATATAGTTGTTAATGAGAGCGGTCAGTTTTTTTTTTTGGGGGGGGGGAGGGTCTGTTGGATGAGTTGCGTCACGTTTATCTGACGAATTTTCCTTCCTGGAGGGCTCTTTTTTTTGCGGGTAGATGACGCCACGACAGATCAGTTTAGGTTTCGATTTTCTTAGTTAAGCTAGGGTCACCAAATGAAGTGGCTATCTTATCCGGTAGGACAGAACCCAGGACCTTTGGATCCGAAACCGAGTAACTTAACCACTACACCAAAATGATCACCATCGTGCGGAGGTTGTTTCTGGCTTATATAGATTATATCACTACAGTCTGTACATCTACCTCAGAAGGCTCTGTTCTCGTAAAATAGTAATTCGAACCCAAATTGACATGAAACAAAAGACAAAATAATTTCAGACTTAAGTAATCAACTAGCTTAGAGTTTAGCAACTAGTGACCCGCAAAGAGGGTTTATGCAGTCCACCAAGACAGTCAGAAAATCCACTTTGAACTGAGATTTCTTTCCCGTGCCAAATCAAGGGGGTTTGTCTTGTATTTTCAATGTTAGGAAAACAAAGTATCTGAAAATGTTTCTACTAAGATGTCATCTGTAAAATTTTGAGGACAAAATCACAAGAAAATTTCAAGATTTAAAAAAATTGAGCTTAAATTAAATTTTTTCTGTTATCCTATTACTGTTGATATTGATACAGCACCTGAGGAGCTACAGCTTGAACTTATTGACTTCAAGTTAGATCAGAGAGTGAAGAAAATATTTAATGCTATGACATTCACTTTTACATAATCTTTGCCAGCTGAAAAGTCTCTATGTATGAAAAAAATTGAGGGAAAATTGTTCTTCATATTTTAATTAACATATATTTATGAACAAAGTTTTTCTTGTGTGAATATCAACAAGAGTCCATATAGATATAAATTGGCTGACTAAAACTTACAGGTGAGATGATAGTTTAAATCCTGAAGAATTTAAATCCCCCTCTTGATTTAAAAAAATGTAGTATAAAAAGTATAATCGGGTACACATTTTTCTCGTTGTTATTATTTTCTCAAATTAAATGTGCTTGCAGTTATAGACAATAATAAATTAGTACAATAAATAAATTAACTTAAACTGCCACTATTTTATTTTACTTATATTAATTATTTTTTGTAAGGAATGCAATCATTTTTGAAAAGCGAAGCCTTCGGTATTCTCCGCTTCCACTACGTGGCACTCGAGCTAAAATAAGTTGCCAAGCCCTGAACTAACCTTTTATTTAATTATTCACCTTTTTCAGAATGTGAAGGAAATATCAATTTAACTATATAATTCTAAAGGGTCAAAATACTCACAGGTGTAAACAAAAAGATGATGTTTCCAATAAATAAATTGATGATGCTCATCTTTGGAAAAGACATTTGAATCCAAATCAAAACAAAAATTAGTCAGAAAATCATATCAAGGAAATTTCTTCAATAGTAAATACATGGCTTTAGAAAGGCAAGGAATCTTAACTAGATGCAGAATAAATATTATCTTATACTAGCAGTGTGTAAATATTAGGGTACTTCAGAAACCATGTGAACTTCTTGCTATGTGTACTAAAACTTACCTACATATCTTGTTTCTACTGTTAAACAGGAAATGTGGAAGTTAAACTTTCAATAAATCTTTAAAGAAAACAAAACGAAGTTATTTTTTAGAAGAAAATCCCATGAGATAGTCGTTCAGTATTTATAAATTCATGAATTAAATATACGTAATAAAAATTTCTTAATTTGAAGAATGACATAGAAGAGATGTTAATAAAAAGGGCTTTATCCACAAAATTTATGGAATTCCATATAAAGAAAATAATTTTATTAAAACATTCGAATAAATTCTAAAGTGGTGATTGTGTTAGTATTGTAATGCGTTAGACGTTAAAGATTAAACTAAAAGTGGGAAATTCAAGATTCGATTCTATGGAGTCATCTTATAGGTGTAACAATTATTTATTAATTTAAATTAGGCTACAAAAAGACAACACATATCATTAACAAAAATAATTGGCAGGGGACATGAACGGTTTTTCATAGGGTCTACATTCTTCCCTCACTTGGCCTTTACTGAAAATGTGTGGTCGCTATAGGAAGCTTCTACTGTTTGAAAGAGTCAGTTATGGTTAATAATAACAAGAGCGGTTATAAGAGGTAAATTTAGACAAACTGCAATCAAATTTAAGGGAATACAACAGTCAGTGACTCATCAATATCTAAAGTATGAAATAATCCAAGGCATTACTCGCGAATAGGAATAATCATAACTTCAACTATAATTGTATATCAATCATCTCTGCTTTTCCGATTATTTCAGTACATCTTTCCTTGTGCGGATAAGTTGAGAACACATAAGGTAAAGGTATTAGGTATAAAATGAATTATTAGGAAATAAAACTACCTGTAAAAATTAAGAAATGAAAAGTAATTTTATGTCAAGCGTATTGATTTAGTACTAAAATATTTACTTCGAAATTCCATTTCTAGGAAAAATAAATATTATGATTGCATTAAAATAAGATAATTATTCTAAAGCTTATCTCGTTAAAGTAAGGATTCAAAACAAACAAAATTAGATATGAAACAAGTGTCGTGTACAACTTAATAAGTATAACTTTGAAAGCATCTATATAAAGTACATTCGGTCTGTGTGAATATCATACCTACAATGCTGTTTGTAAAAATTGCAACATCATGAAGATATCATCAGAATTGAATGAACTTTGCAGCAAATGTCAATTACAGGATGTTACGTAAAATAGTAAAGTTTCAGAGCCACCGCGCATGCGTGGCGGGCGCAGCGTCCTCTGAACTGATGCTGAAAGCGTTAAATAGGAAGCTGTAGCGGACGTTGAATATAGTTATGATTATTTGTTATTGGCGAACGTTTCTGAGACCTAAGTATGTCTCTACAATGAAATAAGGAGAAATTCCAACAACTTACGGAGTTTGAACGGGGGAGGATTATCGGCCTTCGAGAAGGAGGATTTTCCTATCACGAAATAGGAGCTCGTGTGCTGTGGAACAGTTGACAGTGATGCGAGTTTGGAATCAGTGTACCAACGAGCACCGAACAACTCGAAAAACTGGTAGTGGATGACGGAAGGTGACGTCAGCGTGCGACGATCAACACCTGATCCGCATGGCGGTGAAGAACCATACAGCTTCCTCCAGGCAGTTGGCAGCACGTTGGTCTACTGCTACAGGTGAAATAATGTCGGCTTCTCAATTCGTCGACGTCTGCTGCACCGTGGATTGTGTGCAAGGGTGCCTTTATACAGGTGCCCTTCACGACAAACCATCGACGGCTGCGTCTGCAATGGGCTCATGAGCACAGAGCCTGGGAAGCTGATTGGCACAAAGTTGTCTTTTCAGATGAGTCACGCTTCATTTTGTGGGTCCATCATGGCCGCATTCGAGTTAGACGCTAAGCCGGTGAAAGCTGTCTTCCGGAGTGCGTTATCGAACAACATAATGGCCCAACACCCAGAGTTATGTTTTAGGGTGTTATTTCGTTTCACAGAAGATCCAATTTGCTACGAATTGAGGGTAATCTCAGTTACAACAGGTTCATCCGTGAAGAGCTACATCACGGAGTCGTCCCTTTACTTCAAGGCATCCCTGGAGCTATCTTTCAGCAGGATAATGCACGCCCACATTTTGCAAAGACTGTTTGAGACTTCTGTTCAGCCCAACACATGCAACCTCCTCCTTGGCCTGCTTATTTACCGGATATGTCGCCTATTGAGCACGTGTGGGATTTGGTTAGTCGGCGTCTTGCTCGTGATCCGCTTACTGCGGCTTCAAAAGACGAACCTTTACTGCGCATACAGACAATTTGAAATTTTCTTCCCCAAGCAGACATTCAAAATCTGTTTGACTCGATGCCAAGTCGTATAGCAGCACTTATTGCAGCGCGTGGTGGCTACCCAAATACTGATTTCGGACACTTAATATTGTTTTTTTGCTTTGAAAATTTCGTCATTTATTTGTACTAATACAAATCGTTTTTTGCATTAAATTTCATTTAATTCTGATGATACCTTCATGGTGTTGCATTTTTCACAAACAGCAGTATATAAATGTTTCAAATAATGTAAAGTGATACTTTCAAAGTAGTATTATCATTCTTACGATTGTATACTTCATTGTATTGAATATTGTTTAGCAATATCATTGTACGCACTTACTCTTGACAGAAAATTTTTAGAGATACTTTTAGGTTATTTTACATACTTGCCACTTTTTCTATTTCTGCACTATTTAAAGCTGTTATTTTTCTGAGCTTTACATTATATATTGAATGATTAAATTATATAATTTGCCTTGTGTTACAGAAAACTTTATTTATATTACATGAAATTTAGAGACATCAAAATATATTAAATGAATTAATATTAATGCACACATGTTAAATATGTTAAATGTATTTACCCATACAACTAAAAATTGGATCACGTTCTTTTTAAATGTTAGACAAATTACATTTAAAAAATTTCGTTTATTATTTTACTTGTAAGGAAATATAAAACAGTGTGAACTATTTTCTTACTGTAATCAAATATTTCATACGATCAAAGTATTAAAAAACAATTGCTTAAAATCCGAATGAAAAATCACGCAATAATTTGAATGCTCTGATTTTATTGAATAATGGAGATTGTTATTGTATGTGTGAGGTATTTTAATAAAAGCGACGTGTACCTTTATTTGAATAAAATCATAAGTTCCATTTCAAATGTGTATATATAGCCAATTGGATATTCCTCTAGTAAGCAAATGCAATTATCAGACTTTGATGATTATTTATAACTCTTTACTTTATAATGAAACATACATTATTATTATGCAATTTTTCTTACAAAAAATTAATAAAATTTAGAAGTATCATACACACATAAGTGAGTGTTACCGGCACATATATAAATATACATTATATAATTCTGTATAAAGAACGCTTAAAAAATTATTTTCCTATTTTTACAGCATTTAACATACCACAGTCTCTAAACAAATGACATTACTATTCATCATATGTTACTTCAGAAACAGGATAACTTAAATTAACCCTTGGCTTCTACTAACCGTTTTGAAAGTATTTTTTTTTTGTTTCTGTTCTTTTTTTCTTTGTTTTGTACTGTAATCTAATAGAATAGTTTTTTATTACTGCATTTTTCCCTTGAAACGAGTCAAGCATCAGGTCAATTGTGATTCGATTATGTGTAATGAAGTTTGTTGTGTTAGAGATATTTTTCTTCTAAAACTTGTAACGGAAGACTTGTTTAATCAATAAGCATTTTTAAAAGTGCTTCTTTGCTGTTGTATGTGAAAATGCTTTAGGTATTCCTCTTTTTTCTCTCTCTTTTGAAGGAAGCGAAACTTTAACATTAACCTTTAAGAGGAAGACGAAAAAACAGTAAAGAAATTGTATCTGACTACAGAAATAGCTACGGTAATGTTTAAACTATTTACATTCAAGTACTTTATCCCACGTATTAGCATACAGAATTGTATTTAGGGCTTCCTCTTACATTTTAAAAAAAGGACTTCAAATTTAATTAAGTGAAAAACTTTGAAGAATTTTAAATTTCTTCTAAAGAATTTTTTTAATTATATTATATAACACAGCACTTCATCCTTTTCATATAAACATTTTCCAAACTGAATTCGTTGAGAAATATTATTTGTTTTACTCTATGTTGATTTTGACTTTTCATAATACAATAATTTTTAATATATACGAGCCATTACTCTCACACTCGCTTCGCTTTCATGACATTGCAAGATCATACTTTGTTTTTTTATTATGTTATTATTGTCTAGGTCCTATAATTAAACTTTCCATTGTATTGAAAAATATTTTTGTAGTCTTCGACAATTGTTTTAAAAAATACATGATTTGAATTTCTAAAAGAGAAGTATACTTATCATTTACGACTCTGAACCCAACCCACGTCGAAGTCCATTTCCTCAAAAACTATTTTAGTGAATTTGTACTCAGCAAAAGAAACATACTTGCCAAGATTCGAGTCTGCAAGGATCTAATTGCTCAGAAATAGGGATTTCTTTTTATCTCTAACGCCACCGTAACTCCCACCAAACTTTCTTGAAGGTCGATTTTCGAAAATTCCGTTCTGTTAGCAGATCTCTACTAAACAGAAGACACATGTGTTTGTCAAATTTGAAGTCTGTAAGCCTAATAGCTCTCAAAAATGAGAATTTTTGTCTATAACGTTCCTGGAGTCGACTTTCCCCAAACCCGTTTTTAAAAGATCTCACACATTAAAGTCAGGACATTTTTTTACCTATAACACCTCTGCAAACACTTTTAGGATTCAATTTCCGAAAATACATTCTTGGCAGATATCTATTCAACAAAGAAAACATGCTTATCGATTCTTAAGTGTGTAATTCTAACGACTAAAAAAAAAAGATTTTTTTAAAAATATATAACACCCACACAACTCCTCTTGGGAGTCAATCTCTGCAAAACCCATTTTTAACAAATCCCTATTCAATAAAAGAAACATGTTTGTCGAATTTCGAATCTGTGGATGTAAGTCCGTTGATTTAATGATACAAAACAAGAATTTTTTGTCCATTATTCTTCACCAATCTCTGCTAGAAGTCAGTTTCCGCAAACCCCGTTATTAGAAGATATGTACTGAACAAAAGGTGCATGCCTGCGAAATTTCAGGTACGTTGATCTAATGAAGATCTTCTATTGTATGAGGACTGAGTCGTTTTTCTTCTTTTTCTTTTCTCTCTTTTTTTTGTGTGTTTTTTTTTTTTTTTTTTTGTGTGTTTGTTGTTTTTTTTGTGTTTTTTTTTGTGTCATGGGGTTATTCAAATCTGTTTAAGTCCACATCTTAAGCACGTAAAACACACTGCAGCCGGCTACATGTTTACACAGACAAAATACAGAAGCGAAAAAAAAACGGTCCCCAGGAATCTCGCTATTTATAGGAGGCTCAAATCACATGATCTGAGTGGGTAGCTAGATGTAGTTTAATATATTCTCGCTAGGCGCTGGCTAATTTATTAATTGAAGTTCGGTCCTGAAGGGATGGACCAAAGATAGTTAAAAGTTATTTAAAAGGATTATATTACTGGGATTTATTACATTACCGACTATTATCATGGATGATGACTGATTTAGTAAAGATTGCGACGAATTTAGTAAAGGATTTTTCACAGCGTGGCCGGTGTTGGTTTTTTCGTATAAGGTTACTATTTATGAGGGTTGATGATGCCTGTTCATTATTATGGAGGAAGCAGTTGTCGAACAGTTATTCTTCGTTATTAAACATTTAACATGGAAGACATTTAGATGGACGTACTGACAAATAGACATACACACACAACACAATACACAAACACTAGCTGCAGCACTACATGATGGCAAGTGAGAAGAGAGAAAAAAGTAACCGTGTGCTCCGGATTTTTACTGGCGGTGAAGGTCGTACGACTCTTTTGTAACAGGAGTCGTGATTGGATGCAAGTGCGCGCGAGCAATTAGATTAAGATTAAGATTATGTGCTCGAGCAATTAGATTAAGATGCGAAAGAACTAGGAAATGATTTAACGGGGTACAGTTAAAGAGAGTTAGAAGATGTCATTATATATATATATGTAGAATATCCCATAGAACTTTCTCTTTTTTGTAAAAGGTTAGATTATCCCTTTGCAGAGGACGGCAATTTTAGTCAAAAACCGCATTGCACAACAAAGCCATCTAGCGTCCTCATTAAAACGCTGACTCGATTTGGTTTCGTCAGAGGCCCACTAACCATCAAATAGTAAGCATCGTTTCAACGCGTCCGCGCTCCTTCGCCACAACTGGCGGTAAGTCACCTGCATCTCGCATAATGAGTTTTATTTAATCTTTAACGTCCTCCTAAAAGGAATTATCTATCCTTCCTATATTAATGTTTCTATATTAATATCTGCCTATAAATGTTCCTATATTTTTAAATGCCTACATGTCTTAATGTCCTTTTTGTAAATATTCCCCGTGTAAATACTTTCCTATAACTTGTAATAAACTATTTAGTTTCTTTAAACTATTTTGTATATTCTATTTCTCAAAGTTAACCCATACGTCCTAAAAAACCCCTAGACACCGCAATCTGAAGAGTCTAACTTTTTCGGAAGATTTCGGTTAGATTCCCACACACACATATATATATATATACAAAAGACAGTGCGAAGTTAAATAATTTACATTCATCTTTCTAATATTTCATCACATAATAAACTTGCGAGCATTGCACGCTAAGAAATTGTAGTGACTACAATACCTTAAAATCTTATATCTTATTGAAAAAAATACCAAAAATAAAAGAAAATATACATTTTTGTTTCGTGTTGAACAAGAAAAACTCTCGCTAAAACCAATCTTCATTGAGAAACTTCAAATAAAATTGATGACGGTCTTATTCGTTTCCTGGACTTAAAATTCTCTCTCGCAGAAAATCTCCTCTCCAAATTCAAATTACCATTAGTTTGATTTACGTGCAGAGCCCATACGCATGACTCTACGAAAAGACGAATAATCTTGATGTCGGTTTTCGAATTTGCATTCTAACAAATACGCTAGACTCATTTCGAGTTGAATACGTAATGCTAGAAATACTTCCTTATTATAGGATGCAAGTTTTAATGTTTGATTTGCCTCAGAGCATTGATTAAATGAAGGCTCAGAAGGCTTACGAAATGAAATAGAAGCAAACAAATAAAATGTTTCGTGATTTAAAATAAATTCTTCAAAATACGTCATTACAGAGCCATTCTACTTCATTATTTATTAGAAAAATATGTATTTTGGTAAACATTTTAATATTGAAGTCTTGTATCATATATTTTTCTTCGATTCTTTCAAATATTAAAATTTGAGTTTATGAATTTTGTCTGTATTGAAAGTTAGATGGTGTTCTTTATCCGAGAAAATACTTTTTTACCCAAGATAAAATCTGGCTGTTACTAGCGAATCACCTTTGCTGGGATTCTTCGTTTCTCGATAGTTGTATTGATTTTAGCTATTTAAATTACTGTTAAAAATTGAAAATCATATTATTATAGATCTGAATCATATTCTGTTTCAGAGATCTGAACTTAAGTGGAATATCAGGGAAGATACACTGGCCTTTGAATCTCACCATGTTTTCCGAAGCTTAAGATAAAAAATAGCTGTAACAATAAAATATATAATTAATATAAATGATAATAACAAGCTTTAAAAACATTTATTCAAAAATGATAACTACCACATTTATTTTATAAAAAGAAGGCAGGTATATATGAATGAGAGAAAATTGTGCCAATATTAAGCTATCGTGATTTCGTGTATAATTTTTGTTAATTTTCAACTGTCGTGGCAGTTTCTTTGACAATAGTCTTTACAATCTAGCTATGTGTAAAATAAGTCATTCATCCAATTCGTTTAGGCAGTGCTTCTCAAAATTTCAATATTTGCGACCCAATATTCAATCATTATTTTCATCGCGCCCCCCTTCCATATAACAATGTATTTAATTCACGAATAATATACTTTGATGCATAAGTTGCAATACGACTTTAACCTCTTTCGTGCCACCGGTGAATATAAACGTCTTGCGCTCAACCAGTACTTTAATTGCCCCTGACGTATATTTATGTCTTTACGAAGCACAATTTTTTCTGACTATTGCTATCATAAAACTATTTCGAAAACTTTGGAGTGCAATATAAGGACCTTGACAGGGTTTGCGACAGATTTACTTATTTCAGAGGATTTTCTTATTTATTTCTTTTCTAACCTCCCTCCCCCCATCAATACACCACATACACTCAGCTAATTCTTAAAAGATGGAAGGATTAGGGAGCGAATCGCGTAGTTTTTAATTAGCATTTAAGGGATTAATTACAAACCGTAAAAATGATCAAGATATATATTAATTTTTGTATATAATTTTGTATATGACAAGACCTTAGGGTCACTGGTAATTATTAAACTTGTTCTTAACTCAGTATTCTTAACGTAGTTTTTAAATTAATTATAAAATATATTGCGCAGTCTGATATATTTATAAGTATATTATAATTGTTTATTTTGTTTTTTATTATGACTGAATATATTTTATTCGTTTATTTTGCTTAAATTAATAATTTTTCAAATAATATTTTGCTTTTGACTTCTCAATATACTCGAGCCCTTCTCGTAGGGTTATTACGCCCACCTAGGGAGGCGCCCCACAGTATGAGAAACGCTGCTTTAAGGTGTTCGGCAGCCGGATGAATGGAAATGGGACCGTCACAAGCTGATGCTGCTAAACGTCTCAATGTATCTAGTGGTGTGTCCAACGACTGTAGGATCAATATGAATCCGAAGTTTATGTGTCAAGAAGTGATGTTCTAGGCTGACCATGAATTAAAGCACTTGCCGAAAAATGTTTTCTATCTCTTACGGCTCGAAGGAGAACCACTACTTTGCGCAACAGGTTGCAGACCCCTTTGTAGCATCAGGGAGAAGAATCTCCGCTACAACGGTGCGACGACCTTCACAATGCGGGTCTCTATACAAGACTACAATTGGTATGTGTTCTTCTCAATGGACGACAGAGAAGGGCTCTTTTATTCTGGTAAAGAGAACACGTTTCCTGGACCAGACAACAATGGGATTTTGTTCTTTTTACAGAAAAATCCAGATCTATACTGGAGAATGATTCAGGACGCCTGTTGATCTGGAGGGAACATACCATATATACCATCAATATAACCCTATTGAAAGACACAGTTATAGAGGTTGTGAAATCATGGTATAGGCGGGGATCTCTCTCGGCGGTTACATTGACATGCCTGTCTCCCGTGGAGTGACTCTGACCTGTGTGAGATATCGGGATGCGTCTCTTGATCCATATGTCCTCCCATATGCTGGTGTTATTGATAATGATTTCATCTTGATAGATGATAATGCATAATTTCACTGAGCTAAGGCTGTTGAAGACTACCTTGAGGGTCATGGCTTGAGGTGACTTAATGATCAACTTAATCTCCAAACCCGAATCCGATAGAACATATTTGGGAATATCTTGGAAGGCAGGCTGCTGCTTTACAACCTTTTCCAAGGTCGTTACGTGAACTGGAACAATGCTTACTCCGTGTTAGATCTTCGCTTTCAATTTCGATGTCCAACATCTTAATTGACAGCTGGCAAAGTCAATGCTGCTAATGCATTCAAGTTAGGAGTGGACACATTCATTGTTAGAAACATTTTTTCTAATGTTTCTATTTCATTTTACCACATAAAAATATGATGTAGTGTTTTCTCTAAGAACGGACTTCTCCAGCAACAGTGTTTTTTTATGTCTCATTTTTTGCATTAAACTCATATAAATTTCTACAAAGAATTTCATAAATAACTATTTTATGCCCATTTCTCTAAATTTATTGCTTTTACTTTCATCCATTTGCCAATTAGACGCAAAAAACCAGTTATACCTTAACGTTTGGAAGTCAGTGTATTTACATATCTATCTATATATATATAAAATACATCACACAAATATAATTAAGCAAATATTCCAATCATATGAATCCTAGAGTACGACATCCCATTTCAAAATATCAATGGCAAATAAAAATAATGAAGATCAACGTTTTCAAGCGAAATTAAAATTGTATAAGATAAAATTTATAAAATATCCAAGTGCAACCTCGGACTTAGGACCGATAAGTGGGGTTAAACTAGTTTGATGGCGCCAACCTTCTCCCCCTATTGCAACTTGGTAAACTAATCTGGAAATATCCAAATTCTCAAAATTTTAAAATTTAAAATTTTAAAAAACTTTTCATTTAAAAATTTAAAATTAAAGAAATATTTCTTTTTTCAATATCTAAAAAATTAAACTATTCGCCATTGTATTCTGAAAGATATAACATAAAAATGTTAAAATGCTAAGACAACTTAGTGCATAATAAAACAACCATAAAACATCAAAGATTATGCACCGACCTTTGAAATGGTTGTATAGAATGAAAAACCTCAAAAGTTTGAAAATTCAAATCAAGAATGTAGTATATTCAAAAATTAAATACTTAACAACACCAAAATAATTACATAAATCAACAAAAACTCACCCAAAATCATCCTATTAATAAATGAAATCGATGAACGGTATTTCAATTTCTTAACAATTTTTCATTTCTCCTACATCAATCATAACTCCTACATTATTCATTACTCCCTCTAATGCCTCGTTACTACCCAAAAGATCAATATTCTTACGTTCGAGTTTAAATATGTAATATTAGATGCAAGCTAGATTGCATTCAAAAAGTTTTTTGATTGGTCATAAAAATTTTGGTTGGTCACTAACAATTTTAAAGTATAGTCGTGTAAACGTTGGTCTGTGTGTGTATCAAAATTTGACCTGTGTGTGGAATGCACATATTCTTCACAGCTATATATATATATATATATATAAATGGAGGAATCTCTAAAATAGATTAGTGAAGAAACAAGATATCAGTCATTGGCATGACCAAGTAATTTTAGCGCGTTTTTCACATGTTGTATTTTACAATAGGAAAATTCCGGAAAACTATGGGAAATTTAAATATGATTCGGCTCATCTAGGGCACAAATGCGACCAAATGCCGAAAACCCGAGGTCAATTGGTTGCTTATTGGCTGAGAAAAAGGTACGATAAAATATGAGACGAAGACGAAATTTGCGTCCTAATAGCGCTTTTGTTCCACTACGTGAAAAACGCGCTAAAAATCAAAGTAAACTATTCGGAAATAAATGAGAGAACCAACTTTTTTGGCTTTCCTTAGTCTCCTTCAAGAGCTTTAGCGTTAGTGTTTCAAATGTTTTCCATTACGTCAAAAACTAGTTTTAAAAAATATTTGGGAAACTCAACTTCAGCTTAGGCATGTGTCTAATATTAAAAGAATTTGAATATGTAATCAACTTCTGTAAAAATATTGAATGAAAGATAAAATCAAAACTTCACGCAAACATGCAGATTTTTGGCACTGATTATATACGTTTACACATGCATATAAACTGTACATTTTGATTTGATTTTTTACTAATGTCGCATGAGTTATTTCAATGAATCTAGAAATTTAAAATTCCAATCAAATGACGCGAACTATTCCTGACCTTGCTCACCCTCTCCAAACTTTCACACTTCACCAACGTGAGAGCTGTGGTCCTCGTCAGATTTAACGAGTATCCGTTCCATCACACGCGGTCTTCATTGGTACCGGGACTGTAACTAACGACGACACCGTTCACTAGATCATCATCGTAAACACTTCCCTACCGTGACCAAAAGTGCATTTATATATATATATATATTGAAGTCGCACGTTTTTATTTCTCTACTTTGTTTTCATCATTTACAGAAATAATGAACTTTTTAAAGCAAAATTTTCTTTGTTTTCAATACCAACGTAGTTTCTGTAATTAGCCACATGAAACTCAAAATTTAGTAAAAATTTCAATAAGTTGTAAAATTAAATTTATAAAAAAACTCTACCTTCCCTTTATTATTAGCGACAGCCAGATAGTTCTCTCTGTTAAATGTATTCTGAAATACGTGATTATAATGCTTTATGGCGCTTTGTGATGTGGAATGAAACCAATATTAAATATTATTTGTTTTTGTAACTGTCACAGTCTTCATTTTTTCTCCTAAAATGATAACAATAATCGGGAATCATAAAGTTAATTTTTATGGAAATCTGTTACAAAAATATCCCTTAAAATATTAGGATTAGTAACAATCAGATTTTCATAATGGATAAAAAATAATTGCGTATTACTAATATCGAAAAGGTTTTCTTACCCTTAATTTGATTATAAGAAACATATGAGATTTTAAGGATAAGAAAATGTGCTAGATAGAAAAAAACAACTTTGCAATAAAGATTTATTTGCTAAGCGTACCATACACACAAAAACCTAAAAATACAATTCTTTATTTCAAAAAATTTACTAAGTAGTTTTGCTCAAAATGTACAGAAATATTTCCTTAATAAAATAAAAAATTTCATAATGTGCAATTATAAAAATACTGGTATAACGTTATTTGAAAACAAATAAACCATATTAAACAAATAACAAATGCCAGATCCACTAAAAAGTATAATTTTTTAAATGCTTTTTATTGATACTTAAAGAAGCCAGTCTTATAATTAAGTATGTTTTAAACCAATAATAATCACGATATTTTTTTTTCAAATTTTTAATTATCTCAATAAAAAAACAGCCTTTTCTTACAATTATTTTTATTTCTTATTAATGTACCTTCAAAAGTATTTTCCTTATGTATTCTTTCATACAATGTTTTATATAAAGATATCTCTCTTAAAATCCTAATATAAATTAAATAATTAGTAGGAAAATCGTAAAATTTTTATTCTCATCAATAACAATCATAAATTATCCAACTCTTTACATGCACATGATATTTAATACATTTGTATATCTATCGTTCACAACTATATTTTTTCTAATGTAAGTGTGTATATGTAATATATGAATTTACTCTTTAATTCTTTAAGATTTTCAATGCTTCCATTCTTTATTTTTAATTCAGGAATATTTAATAAGCTAATAAGCATATTTTGAGTATAAAAAGGGGGTGGAAAGAATTTAATTCAACGAATGTATAATACAAGTGGGCATTGAATAACTTATAAAGTATTCAATATTTATTGAAAAGAAAATAAAGATCAAAATATAACAGGATCTATGTGCATGATTCATAATGTTTAGAAACACTTTTATGGTCTCAAATCATTTTATGGTATATCAAATATATAGGCATTTTACTATCATTGATTTGATTTCTGTCGCAGTCTGAAGCTGCCTAAGAGTTATTGAAGAAGAGTCAAAAAATATTGGTGAAGAAGAACCCTCGTTCAAGTGGCAACGACACCTGACCTAGCACCTCACTCTCCAAACTTTGCATGACACGCAAACGTGAGACCTCTAAGCCACCCGAGTCTTCAGCGCGCATCATTCTCGTTACATGGCAGATCTTCAGTAGGATCAGGACTCGAAACCCCGACTATACAACCCAAGGTCTGAGTTTGCAATCAACACTATTCAGCTACCATGACCACATTCCAAATTCACAGTTTGCAGAGTGGGGTAGCTCGAATATCGTCCTATTCACTTGACCGAGATTAAAATAATGAAATCCGTGATCAATTTTCTCGTATAGCTTTGTATAACTCCAGCGTGCAAAATTAATATAAAATTCTCAAACCATCAATTTCAGGCAGAAATTAACACAAATTTTATTTGCTTGCATTAATAGTAAAGGATAAGTCTCAGTTGATATATTTATAGTTTTTTTATTCTTTAGAGCATAACTATTATTAGATTTCAATGCGGTCTACTTTAAAAGGTTTCTTATATTCCACATAAATTTTTAAAAAGTCGATTTTTAACATTTAAAAGTATTATCTTTCTTCAAGTGTTAATTCGGTTTTAGTATCTTCTAGAAGGGTGTAATTTAGTTTGTAATTGTTTCATTTAAGGAAAAATAGAATCTTTTCCATTTTTCTCAAAGGAAACACTGATAAAACAGATAATTGATTGCGCATTTTTAGTACATAAGTGTATTTCTCCATAATTCTTACTGAATAATGCGATGGACAATGATGGATTTAGCTAAGTAAAAGAAAATATAATTTTACCTTCATGAACCAGATTGAAATTTAAATGATGTGATGAAAAAAAATACTCACACACAGACACACATATATATGTGTATTTGTGTGTGTATATAGATATATATATATACTATCTGTTCCAGTGTATACAGGGATGTTTTAAGGCATGGGTCAACTGGGCCCGGGCCCAGGGCCTTTGCTACAATGGGGGCCTCGACTAGTTTTCAACTCAGCCTTAATGAGATCCTAATTCGAAAAATTTCAACGGTCAAATATTATTTCAGATTGTATTCTCCAAAAAATTGGGAACTTCGGACGTTAGTCAACTGCTACATGTGATGTCTGTCGTCCATGTATAGGCCTAGGCCTACCACCATACACCATAATTATTCATACAGTCAAAAGACGGTAGTAAGTCGAGCCGGTTTGTGCGATTGTAAATCAAGGACATTTATTTGTTTCGGGTTATTGTTTGTACGAGTATTTGACAATGTATGTCGTGTACTGTCTATTTTTAAGGGTCATAAGGGGGGCCTACATTTGTGTGGGGGTCCAGGGCCTACTTTTACTTAGGGGCCCATGGCCTCAAGAAGTCTTAAGACGTCCCTGAGTGTGTAAAGTATAAAGAGCACTTTTAATAGAAATAAAATTAAGATCGAGTATTACTGGTTCGTGTTATATGCCGTACATAAAAATGATAGATTTAAAAAAGAAAGAAAAGATGGGCATATAAGAAAAACATATTTAATGTTTTAACCAAATTACCGTTTCTTTAAATGAAGCGACATACCTTTTTTAACTTTTTTTTCATCATAGAGTTAAATTATTCCATGTTATAAATGACTACACCAACTCAAAGTTTCTTTAGAGTTTTCACTTTCAGTTGCAACTCTAAAGAAGCACTTTAAAGCGAATAAACGAATGTTGTTTCTTGTTACAAATAATCCATTCTGGCATTTTTCTAAAACACAGTTTGCAACATTTTTTTTTAATATAGGCTATTTCGCGTTACTGTTTTAAGCAAAACTAGTTAATTTTTTTTTTTTTGCTTTTTGATCATGATTTCATTTTTCTTCCATTCACATATGGAATATTCATCAAAATCAAACACAGCTTTTTCTTTCGAAAATTGAACAGCTTTACATTTGAAACGTCCTAAGTTTGTTTCGTTTGTTAGAGCTCACATTGATTATTAAAAGATATAGATCAACTGCACTTAAAATAAAACAAATGCAATTTACTGAAGGTTTCAATGTTCACTTCAAAATCTCGGCTTCAAATGATTGGAGAAGCACAAAGCATCTGATTCTTAACCCTACTAATTTAATCGATTCGGAAGTGCATTTTTACCTCAAATTGTATACCCCTTTTCTTTAAAATCTGGAAATATATTCTTGTGCACATCTGCATTTAATAAAACTTACGGTTTTTGCAGAATGTTTACTATTTCCTCAAGCAGTCTCAAAAACTTTCTCAACTGATAATTTCTCAAAAACACAACCATTATGCAGTTACTTGTACATAAACATTACACATTTACTTGTACACGAACATTCCATTTTTGTAAGAAAAAAGGTAACCGCTTTCTTAAATAAATTAATAGTTAATAATCTATACAGAGTAATGTATCCATACTCCTTTGAATTTTTAGCTGCATACAGTTGTATTTTTTTATAACATTCATTCTTAATATATTCCAAATGAAAATGCATTCAATAGTCAATTTTTAAAGATTGCTTGAAAGATATTTTGGACATTTATTCTGGATATTTCAGACAAATAGTTAATATGTTCATGACACGTTAGACAAAAATAATTTTTAGGCTCCATATTTTAATTTTAATTGAAACCAATCCGTTATATTTTTTTACCCTTCAGTGATTATAGTATGATGATAAGAATCAATTTTCTCATAATGAGCTCTAGAACAAAAAATAATTTAAGAAAGCTCATTTTTTTTGTTCAGCGTGAAAAATTCAATTATGTTAATTAAAATCAATATTCAATGCACTAAGTGAAAATCGAGTCATTATTTTTTACCCTAAATGATAATGTTGAAAGTTTCCCCCATTTTTTTACAACAAATTGGTCGAAAATTGTATTTGTATGATAATATTACGAATAATGACATAATAATCTTTGGCCATTGTCCTAAATGTTTGAATTATATTTACTGAAGTCATATTTGAAGTTTTTGCAGATGGTTATATCTTAGACTTCCCATATTTAAAATAAAAATAAACGAGAAAATTCAAGATTGCAATATTTGGATAATAAAGCACTGAATTTTTATGATATCGCACTGAAATTGAGGTAAAAAATACATTTTTAACTAATAATCAAATTTATATTTTGTATATAATAAGAAATTAATACTTCAGAGAAAAGTTCCTTTTAAAAATCTCGATACTTTTATTTAAAAAACTTTCTTACTACAAAAAATTTATTACAATTAAATTAAAGGATGCTTTCATTATGAGGCAATATAATGTATAAAATTATACACAGAAATAATGAGGAAGCATTTAATTACTTTTTTGTACATTTAGCGTGCACTTTGTGTTTTATGAAAGGAAAAAGGAGTGGAAAATCAGACATTGTATTAGTCATGTTGTAAGAACCTTATTTATATAAACAATCGGATTGCAAATAAAATATCAATATATTTAAAAGCAGGATTATACTGTAACTTGGCGAGTGTCTAATTGCTTTAAAACAGACGATATTTGTGTACAAACATTCACTCCAATAAAAATAAATTTATTGATTTAGAAAAGTTTATAAAAAAAATAGTGGTTCCTTACCAGTAAAGTCGTTTTTAAGCAATAAATGGAATCTTAGTTTATAATCATATTATAAACTAAGATTTTTTTTATAAACTAAGAATTATTTAGAATAATATTTATAAATAATTATAAAGGAATCACACAAACAATAATCACTTAGTTTCATCTGCTCTGATGGTATTAGTATGATGGCTTAGGTTAGGAAAAATAATTGGGTTCTTGAGAGATGCACACAACATATACTTGATCGTGTAAAATGTTCGTACTTCAGAAATATAGGATTTTGGAGAAATTACTAAGGAAATATAAAAAATAGTAGGTGAAAGGAGATGTTACTTAAAGTAACAACCTAACTGGATATTTAAGCAAAACGATAGATATAGCAATTGAAAGCTGTACAGCAACAGATGCTATATTTTATAATGCTTATGCAGAAAAATTTCTACATATGATAAAATAATATAATAAAAAAGATTAGTGGGTACTGAAAAATTATTCAGAGAAACTCACCTTAGAAGAATATTTTATAAAAATTATGTTCGTGTAGAGAGGGTTTCGCTGTGTGAAAAGATGTGGTTTGTGTAGACATCAAATCATGCTGAATTAGTTGATAATTCTTGAAAAGGGGTAAGACACATAATCAGCTATTTGAAAAGCATTAATTAATATTAGATAATAAGAAATTGTGATCAATGTAATTATTCAAACTGATTGCAAACGCAGCCGGCTTTGAGCCAGTAAAAATTAATGTAGAGAAACAATGAAGTCGGAATGCTACCCTGCTGAAAAAATATTTACTGTCATTATTGTAGAGTTGAACAATTGAAACACAGATTATGGCTCAAATAATAAGAGAGAGACTCATAATATTAGTTTCATTGGATTAATAAAGTTTCAAAATATTGGGAGAGAGCATGCTACAGCTGCAGTTAATGTTATCTCTGCACGTTTAACAAGAAAAGCATCTTTGATTTATAGAGTCAAAATAATTATGACTTCTAGTAGGGCTTTTTCTTAAGTGAAAGATGAATGACTGTCTAATATTCTCATTAAAATGAGCTCGGAAAATTGGGGAGGAGGGGATGTTGATGTTGGACGAAAACTTAGAAATATAGCTCTGCACTCAAATACAACGTTCCCACGTTGTTCAACTAACCCATATTGAAGCAAAAATTATATTTATTTTAACCAAACTTAAATGATGCATTAAGTGTTATAAAATGGGGGGAAACTTTTAAAACAAATCGTCCAAGATCAACTGTAGCTGAGAGAGCATTTTCTGCTGCTGGGTTAAAATAAAGCTAAGCTAAAAACTAGGCTGAGCGATAAAAACGTAGTTGCTTATGCTATCTTAAATCAAATTTTCAAAATATATTTTATAAATTACTTGCATTCTATAACAGTATATAAAGAAGTATAAATTTTGAAATATTATTAGTATCCATTAAAAATAACCAATTTTTAGATTTTTTTGAAATTTTGAAGCACATTTTATGGAATTTTAGGAAAGATTATGCTTCTGAAATATCCCGCGAAAGAAAAAGGCCGGGTAACCAGAAACATCTTGCTTAGACTTTATCATTACATTGATTTTACATTGATAGTTCATATATATGTATACCATTAACAAAGAATAAATTTTGTTATGAGAAGTTATAATATTTATAAAAATGTACATTTTGCCTCATATAACAGAAAAAAAATGTCATTAATACTCATTCTCTTTTTACAGAAAACATAAAAATAACATAATTAAGAAATTGTTAATTATTGTATTTAATTTTGTTAAAAAAATAGAACATGACGAATGATTTTTTTGTATAGTTTTAATCTGGGATAGGGTTAGTTATTCGTTTTAAGGCGATATGGTACCGTAAAAATCAATAAACTGTCGAAAAATTTTTTTGGCTTATTTGATACCCCGAATCTTTATAAATATGCCTGCAAAATTTCGAAGCCTTACCTGCATTTTTCATTAAGTAATAGAGTAATGTTTGATGCTAAACAGCAATTACCACGCATACATTTCAGATTATCTGCTAGAAAAGAGCCTGATAAAAAATTAATTAATTATTTTTCTAATGCGCATCAATGAGATTGACATATATGCAGTAATACTTCATTTTAAAAAAGAATTGTGCAATTCATGCAAAAATTATTAGTTTGTGAATTATTTACTGAAGATCAAATGGATTTGGTCAATATGTAAAAGTTGTGCGTGCTTTTTATGATATTATTATGAATGAAATTAAAACTTCAAAACGGATTCTCCCAAAGCACAAATACTAAATCTCATTTTGATAACTCAGATAATTAAAAATCTAATTCGCAAGAATAAAAAAACTCTCCCATTTTATGCATTTGTTTTTGGTGATATATATATATATATCCCATGTGTGCGAGATTCAACACTTTTATTATTAAAATATTTTAAGATATTTATTTAAACAAATGCACATATACAGTTCTTAGATCTTGATGTATTTTACCTATAAATTACTATTTGATTTTTCTTTTATTCGTGTACAATACTTAACATGCGAAGGCTTTTAAAATCATGGAATTAAAAAATAAAGGAATAAATATCTTTTGCACATGTTGTGCATTAGCTCTGAGCATGGAATTAGCTCTGAAGTGTGTGTATTTATTTATTTTTTATAATTATTAAGATAAGTTTTATGAAATATTGATCTTTCATTCGTTTTTTTCTATATATTCATTATGGCAGTATACTGTTTAATTGTTCTACATTTGTGCAATTTTTTATGGTAAGTAGTTTTAAATAAGCTAATTAATTTTTCATAAAAGTTTCAGACTATTCGATGAATATTATATTATGCAATACATGGAATGAAAACTTCAAACTCATATTTCTCCATGCTGAATTTTTGTACATATACTGTTATTCAAAACCCTAAGGCGTTTTTGATAATTGAATTATGGGTTTGAAATTGTTTATACATGTTCTGAAATGTATGTTTTGTAAAACTGTGCATGGAATTAGCTCTAATATGTTTAGTACTTTTTCTAAAAAAATTCAAAATCAAAATTAATGTCTTTTGGGAATTTTTGGAAGTTTAACTATAAAAAAATTAATAATAAATTAAAGAGCAGCAGCAGAAAAACACTCATGCACAGTTTTATGTAGTATATTATAAGGTACTTTTAAAAAAACATTTTTGAAAGAAAATAGACATATTTAAAAAAGCCTTAGAGATCTAAAAAATACTTAAAAAAGCTAAAAAAATTTTAATTTTACAAACATTTTGCTACAAATTAAAAAAATTTGTATGGAATTATTATAAAATATTAACCTTTATAAAATACAATTAAAACCAAATATCAAATATTAAAAATAAAAAAAATTATGAAGATGGTACCATATTGCCTTAACTTAAATAAAATGTTTTAAATGGAAATAATCCGCAATGAATAATACGTATTCAATATAAAAAAAATTTGAAAAACTGAAACAATAAAATTTAAAGTTTCGTCTAATTTATATGAAATAGATTGCATTAAAAAGTATGCGCAATGGACAATGTAACAATTAATTCATTTGTTTCTACTTAATTAGGTTAGGAATAACATTTTATTCATTTAATAAAGTAATAAAAATCAGACTCTGCCAATCGTTTGGATAGCATTTAAAGAAAAGAGAAAAAGCAGCAGAGAAACCATTTTTTTTTCATAAAAATATATAGATTAAACAAGTAAAGTAATCAAAATGTGTTTGATTAAAGAAATTTCAAATCATTTAATCAACCTAAAAACTTGTTTATACTATTTTAATACTCCTAATTTGTTAAGAAACTGCATGAGATTAAAGTTAAATTAGTTTAATGATCTTACAAAAATAATTTTCTCCGAATTATATAAAAAAAAGACTAATGTATGTAATCCCATATATCCTTAAGTGAATCCCTGCCAGTATGCAACTTCTTTTTATTTCATTAGGAGTAGTTTTCGTCGAAAGAACATGACTTCAATTTATAAAATGAATATTGCTTCAGACATTTTTTAATGAAAGCAACTCAGTTACTTTATTAAGATATTTAGTATAGCTGTAATTAAGAAATAAAGGCGAACTTTTTAAAAGAATTACATACTCATTTTTAATTTTTCAAACAAATAATAATAGTTATTTTTTTAATTTAAATTTACAATTAATAGCATAGGTCTTCACAAAAAAGAAGAGGGGGAAAGCTTTTTACTGCATGGGAATCTTGTTTGCTCATCTATATGTTTTAAAATGCACTGATTATATAGAAAGAATGATTTCCATTTCTCCTCATGACGTGGATTTTTTCTTGCAAAATAAGAGCGGTTCGCAAAAAATCATAAAGTAATTTTTAAAAAATAATGACATTGTCATATTACTATGAACTAAACACATTATTTTATATAATTGATCACAAAAAATTGAGGACATGTACTCACAATTTTATGTGACTCTCTTTGTTCTGTTGAATTCTTTCCAACGTTGCCTTTTTCCTCTCAATTGAGCATATAGCAGTTGTCAGTTAGCATATTGGCGTTCCAATTTCTTTGAGAGCGTACCTCGATAAAATGGATATCCTAATGACTGTAGACTTCCAAGTTTTCTCTGGAAAATTGGCAATATGGGAGTGTATAAAATAAACTTTAAAGCTCATCTTAAATCCTTGAGATTCATACGCAACCACCATTCATTGTGTGCAGAGAGTTTGTAGTAATAGTCATAGGTATTTGCAAAAGACTGTGCACTTTATTCCAGATAGAGTACTGTACTTTTTTTTATCATCGTTTCTCAAAAGAGGGGGATCATAAAAAGTTTTGTACAACAGGGACAGTAAAAGTCTCCCTTTTTAATACGCCTTCATTCAGTTTTGGGAGATTGAAACACATACGTGTGAAACATTCCCTATATTTTAAGCCTCATTTCAAAATGAAGTGGTAATGAATTTTTTCTTAGTGAAATAAAAGTCGTATGGATTACTTCTTTTTCGCCAGGAGTTAAGTTGTCTCTTGGTGTAGCCATTTAATTTTTGTCCATTGCAGGACTTGGATTCTTCTGTCCCACAAGTTCAGCAGCGAGGTGAACCTGCTGCCGCCCGCTGGGTCCAAAACATGATAACTTTTTTAAAGTCTGTACAAACCATTCATTGATGTTCATGAAACTTTATATTCTTAAGAATCACATCCATATTTTTAAAGACATATGCATATCGATTGCGTGACAAGATTAATTTGAGACTAGTTTCATAGAATCAATGAATAAGTACGATTCAAATATATTAATTTCTGCTTCAAAGCTCTCCATGAGCTCATCAACACATCATATAAAAAAGCTAGATCTTTCTCTTTGAACAAAAACGGTGTAAATTCTTTCTCTCGACACATATACCATGAAAATAAGGCTCCAGATGAAAGCTATTTTAACTTTAGCCTCGATTCTTAGTAGTCGTCAGCATCTTTTGGAAAGCCTACATATCAAAATAGCTCATTGAGAGTACTCTGAATAAAAAGTTGAAGTGTCTTGTCATCAAAAATGCCTGAGATGGATTCGTGCTAGAGCATACTTGTCTAAAGTGCGGCCCAAATCAAATTATGAAAATATTTCAATTTACACATTTTTATTTAAAAAATAAATGTTTGAAATATTTTTCATAAAAATTGGTTCATTGGTTTTTATTTTGAAATAAAAATTTAAGCAAAAACATCTTAGCATACCATGAGAAATTAATTACCAGTGATTTGTACAAAATATGTGGAATAGGCTTCATTAATTTTTGATTTAATTCAAGAGTTTGGAAATAAGATTTCAAGGTTTTCGAAAAAAAGAAGGTATTTCAAATTATTTTCAATCCGCATTTTCCCCAGAAATTAATAAATTGCCTTCAAATCTTCAACCAGAATGCATTGAACTGCAAAGTGACATTCAACTGAAAGAAAAAATTGAGAATGTTTCTTTACTGGAGTTTTATAAAGATTACGTAACCCTCGATAAAAATATCATAAGTTTCACAATCATGCTTTATTAATGTTTTTAGCTTTTGGCAGTACCTACATTTGTGTACAATTATTTTCAAGAATGAAGCATACAAAAAACAAAAAGTGGACAAAGATCACTGACAAATGTCTTAAAAATGCATTAATAATTGCAACATCGTCTGTTGAAACCGATATCAATTTGTTTGTTCAACAAAAGCAAATTCATCCATCTCATTGGTTTGAATTTTTTCCATCTTTATTAAATCCAAACTAAATTAAACGAAACTTTTTACAAATTTAAAATAAATAGGTACCTATACATATCTAATTCAAATTTTTTTAAAAAATTATATTAAAAATAAGTTAATTTATTTTAATAAATCTGCGTAGACATTTTTTTTTTCTATTTGCTGAAAAACTAATGTAAGTGTGGCCCAGCAATTTTTTGTGTTGTTTTTCCTTGATTTTTAAATACATCTTTAAAACTTTATTGCTTATTTTTCTCAGAAATTTTCTTTTACATTTTTTAAACTTATAGATGGCTGCAAAATCAAGAGAAGTTATTGATTGCATACATTTTAAAGTCACTCGAAATGTTTTCTTTCTTTATAGAGAATAATCTGGTTAAAACAAACAATGTTTCTTAATGAAGCCTGACTACCCATAATAGTATTAATCTAACTTTTTATATTTTTGAACACCAAAAATACTTCGAAAAAGAGACTCATGTTGTCAGCATCTTATTTTCTTACAACAGTTATACGCCTCACTATTTTTAATGGCATACATTTAACACGAATATTTTAGTTATTCCTTTTTATGATAATTTTTACTAACCTTGAATAAATAAAAAAATACGTAATTTCTTCTTTGTGTTGTATTCACATTTACGCCAACAATTTTCCGATTTTATAATAGATAATTTATTAAAGAACAAAATTCTTATTATTTGGAATATATATATACCTTATTTCACATTACATGTTTGAAAAAAAATTTTAAAATCTACTTGTAGTTGTTCCCTGTTAAATTCCTTCTAACTTGAGATAATTGATCCTACTGATAGTATATTTTTATCATTTAATTTATGTCAAATAAATTTCTTTGTAGATAAATATCTCAATGATTCGTATTTCAACATATCTGACATTAAAAACCTAATTATCTAAAGAATTATCATTGAATGAATCTAAGATTAACAATAACACAAAATAACGGTTATAACTTTTTCACAAAGCATCAAGAGTGCATTAAATAAGACAGCACTTATTTACTTATCATTACGTTTCCGAGGTGACATTAAAACTACAGAACTGTAAACTCTACGTTCCCTCTTTTTTCTCACATTAACCATTGATGTCAAATTGTGAACCCATATCTCAAGCCATTTAAAGCCAATGCGTTGAAGGAAAAGATGAAGCACTAAAGCAATAATCATTACTCAAGAGTCAGAATTTCAACCTGTCTTTTTCAAATGGCAGATAATTTATAACTCGCATGTGAATGTAAGAAGGGGGAAAGGAATAAAGAGTGTGTGACGTCTTTTTTTCTGCTACTTGTGATCTTCTCGGTTTGGGCAAGAGGATGAGTTGAAAGGATGTTTACGTAAATCATAATTAAGAATCAAGAATCAGTTGAAGTCGAAAGCTTTATCGAAACCAATCTGAAACGAAATGCGTATGTATAACCGGATAAATTTCCCGAGGGAAAAAAAGAAAGAATTATCGTTTTAATATATTTAAGGAGACTTTAATATAAGGCCAGTTTTAAGAAGACTTTATGCAGTTCAGTTTTTTAAGTTATTTTGCGATGAAACCACATTTTCTCAGAAAGATGAAATAAATACTGTATATTCTCAAGCGTATAACACTCGCCTATACTCTTAAACTGCAGGTGTTCAATTTTAGGTATATTTGCCATCTAACGTACATCCCATTTATCACAAAAGAAACCTGAAGTGTTCATAAGCAACTTCCTTATGATTTGAAGTCATTTGTTCGAGGTATTATTCCAGGCGTTCTTTAAAAAAAATTGTATAATTCCAGACCTAAGACTGAAAGTTCATAAGGCATGTCTCATTTTTCTTAAATTTTCAATATTCCAATATATATAGAAGTCTCATTCTCTCTTATGCTCATATATTTTTTTAAGCTGTCATTTTTACATCTGGCGTATAACGAGCATCTGCAAATATTTATCTCATTTGTGTGTGTGTGTGTTTAGAATGTGAGTTTTAAACCGTAACGAATTTTACTCTCATGGTGCAACTTGAAACAACCACAGTGATTTTTATAAATGATAAAAACTTAACGTAGCAACTTTTTTCTTTGTTCTTTAAAAATCATTGCACAGTATATCAACCCTTAATTTGCCATTGTACACTCATGTCCTTAAATTAAGGCTAATTCAGAATCACACAGAAATTGAACTCTAAAATAAAAATTTCATCTGTCGAATTATCACACACTCTTGAAGAAGAATATGCAAATTACAGGAAACCACCAGATGGCGCGGATAGTACGTCACAATGACGAGAGTGTAAGAGAGGGGTATATAAGGAATGATGGCAAACAAGTAAAATTGTTTACAAGCGCTTTAAAAGCCTTTCAGTGCAATAACCGCATAGTTATGGCACAAAGGAAGCATTTGGATGACTTTTTACGTAGTAGAATTATCGGACGACTGGAATGTGGACGTACCCAGCTAGAAGTATGCGAGGAACTTGGAATCGCCCAGAGTGTCATCTCCAGGCTTTGGCAACGATTCCAAGATGATGGTAATGTGAATAGATGTTACAGCACAGGTCGACCCGAGTTACAACGCCGAATGAGGACCGGTATTTGGCACTTACTGCCGAAAGAAACAGACGGAGCACAACATCAGACCTATCTCGTCAGCTCTCTTCAGCTACCGGTACGACAGTTTCAAGGCAGACCGTGTACAGACGCTTAGGGCACATTGGTCTATATGCTCGTAGGCCTGTCAGATGTGTTCCCCTTACCGCAACTCACTGTCGCCTGCGATTAACCTGGAGTAGAGAGCATGCATTCTGGACACCGCAACAGTGGTATTGTGTGATGTTTTCCGACGAGTCCAGGTTTAGTTTGCAGTCTGATTCTCGCTGGACTTTCATATGGAGAGCGCCAGGTACCCGTTCCCACCAAGAGAACACCATTAAACGACACCGTTACGGTGGTGCAGGATGGCTCGTTTGGGGAAGAATTATTCTTGGTACCAAGAACTGACCTGCATGTTCAGAGTGTAACGATGAAAGGCCACATCTATCGGGATGTCATTCTGGAACAACATGTACGTTTGTTTCGGGGCGCCATGGGTGCTGAATTTCTGTTTATGGATGACAACGCCCGTCCTTACCGTGCAAACATTCTAGACGAATGCCTTCAGTCGGAGGGCATCACCCGTATGGATTGGCCAGCATACTCACCGGACTTGAATCCAATAGAGCATGTGTGGGATATGCTTGGCCGACGAATTGCAGCCCGTCAACCCCCTCCCACCTGTCTACCGGAACTTCGGAGGGCATTGCTTGATGAGTGATGTAATTTTCCCCAAGATCAGATTGATAATTTGATACTCAGCATGCGTAGGTGTTGTAAGGCCTGTATTGCATCGTCCGGGAGACATACTCCGTATTAACCATCATACTAACCATGTTATACTGTTTTTTGTAAATAGGTTCTTTTTTGAAATTTGCTCCAGGGAGTAAAAATCGCAATTTTTATTAATTATGTCAAACATATAGCATCTTTTTTAGCTCTTTACCTTTTGTTTAATAAATAGACTTTACAAATAAGTCAAATTTGTTTTGCTTCTGTCTCTTTCTTTGCCTGAACTTCATTATCCTTAATTTATGGACATGAGTGTAATATAATGAAAGAATTTGGAATGTACATTTCAAGACTTTTAAGAAATGTATTCTAAAGAATTATTTCAGTTGATTTTTTTTAAAAAAAATCTAAATTTTCACTTTTAATAAACCATTTTTTTGTCATTAAAATATATGTATCTTTAATTAAGAATTAAGGCTACACAACTTTAAATTTCTAAGAGATAGAATTCTAATTTGTTTTTTACTCACAGACAAACACAATTACAATATTTATCTTTCATATCTAAATTCATTAAAAATGCGCGATATACATTCTAATTATAAATGAGGACTGGTGTTTCATTTTTTCTTATTCTGAGAAATAAATAAAAATATAAACTATAGGAACAAATCAAATTTAAATTCATAGGAGAGGAGTTACTTCTTTGCTCATGGTAACTTCCAACTTAAAAAAAAGGTACGTTATCGAAAACTGTGGTGAAAATCCAATATCGATAAAAAGTAGTCATGCAAAGAAACAATGAAAGTCTGGAAGGGAGTTTCAACAATACCAATATCTTCGTACTAAACGTAAAAACGTGACAAGAATCTTATTCAGTCATGTCTTTCCAAGGAAATCTATTTCAAGTTAGAATAAATTCATTCAATAACAAACAAAATATATACATATATATTACTTTTTGTAATAAATGATCGATGGACATTTCAATGACTTTATCTCAAATCTTTAAGTTAAAAAGATTATATTCTCCTATAAGCAGAAATGGAATAATTCATTTTTTATCAGAATTGAGTTCAAAATATTGGAAAGACTGACAGAAAGAAATCTTATAAAGCATTCTTTAGAAAATAGATATCATAATGGTTTAACGGAAAGAAAGATCTATAAAATGTTTGTGGAAACATCGCATTTTGCAACAAAACAATCGTTTTTCTATGGACCCCTTCACATGTGGATATCGAAGGAAACAAAAAGCAGACATACTACCCAAGAGAAGAACGCTCAAGCCACAAGACAACAAACCACTTCCTTCAGAGTCACTTAAAAAACATATTTTTGAGAAATTAGTGTATACTCTTAAATCCGACCTGGTAGAAAAATCAACAAGCAAAGCCTGGGCAAACATTCAAGATACTTTGAAAAAGTTTTGTCAAAAAGCCCTCAAAGAGGCTGTAACAAAATTCAGGCTGCAAACAGGCCATAATAGCATGGTACATCATCTTAATAAAACAGCTTCACACATCCTTCCATCTATTATATGCCAAATTTGTAATTCGGGCGTCATGAATGCAGAGCATCTTCCAGAATGCCCAGAACTAGATAAAGAGTCCCAAAAACGTTGTGAGATAAACAAACTATTCTGGAATGCCAGAACTTTCATAAACTCCTTGTAAAGATTGTCTCTCTTATGTTCCTTTTCTTATGGTTTAAATGTTTAACTATTTACTTTTGATCGCATGATAATTTTTCCTGGTTCTTCCTTTCAACGCTTGTTCTTTTTTTTATGTGTAACATCTTTACTCTCGGTTGCTGGATATTTGTTGGAGTGATTTCATGAAAAGGGACGGAAATGCGTAACAGGAAGTCGGGGGAAGCGCGGGCTGTTTGATTTGACCAATTCAGCGCCTTGGGGGTGTCTCTTCGCTAGCCTCGTCTCGGGGTCCAACTGTAGTAGCAATTAAGACGCCTGCCTACCGCACATACCAGCAAGTCTTATTAGACTTCATCCAGAATAAACTTGTGATTCTTACGCTCAATTGTCAAAGTCTCAGGGCTCGTTGTGTGTGAAATTTTGAGGATATATTTATATATGTGTTAACTATATATTAATAATTATATTTCCTGGTAAGCGTCTGACAAAGCTCGTCATTCTTAAAAAAATAGGAATAAGTAATATGGAATTGTTTGAATAAATATTTAAGTGCTTATCATTTTCGTACTTTGAGGTTAATTCCTGTCACTGTCAATATAATATTTTTAATTGTGATTAAAAAGATTTCTCGATTAAAAAAACTAACTAATTAAGTAAACGGGTATTTTTGATTTTCTCTAACATTTCTAATTTTTAAGCATGAGCTTGACGGTGTCTCTTTGCTACCCTCGTCTGGGGATCCAACTATAGTAGCAATTAAGACGCCAGCCTACCGCACATACCAGCAAGTCTTGTCATTTTGGTGGTCGCGTACATTTCTCCGAATCGAACAGTTAAAAAAATTAAAGATTTCCTGCATTTTCTACTTTTATCGTATACCGAAGGTGGTTCTGTTCTTTTTTTAAAAAAAACTATCACTCGCTTCCCATGATTTTGAGTGTTGACTTTAACGTTAACTTCAGTTTGCCAGAAGCTGAGCCTCTCATAGCTTTTCTGAAAGGTGAACACAAGCTCGAAATGAACACTAATCGAAATGTTTCGACAACTGACAATGGTACTGTTATTGACGCCATTTTTCAACGATTTTTAAATACTTTGAAATCACAAGTATATAAGTCATACTTTAGTTTTCATAAATCTATTGTCTCCGCTCTTCCCCAAATTGAACAATAATAAATATTTTTGATAAAAAACTTCATTACTCCTTGTGTTAATTAAATAAAATTTTCATTAAAGATGTAATTATTCGATAGAAAATTATTTTCAGTCATAATCGATTCATTTCTTTCAGGATTAAAGTCACTATTGCGTATTTACCATGATAACAAGTCAGATGTTACACATCATATGCGCCTACTGTAAGTCTCGTTTCTTTTTTTTTATTTATTTATCTTTATTCTTGTATGTTACTCAAACTGTCTTATATGTTTTGATTGATCCTTTCAATATAGCCATATATAACAACAACACAACATCGCATTTACATAGTTCAGAAAAAAAGCAAATTCAAGTTTTTCTACCATAATGTATCGAAGCTTTATATTTACAAATTATATTTGACTCTCAAATAATCATATGTTCAGAAAAAATTCTTGTATTTTTCAATATTAAAAAAATTTGTGCTGGTGAATAAATCATGTTAATATAAAACAGAGATCACATGCACATAAGGTCAGAAATACATTTCCTCTTTATTACATTCTACACTTTTTCTTAGATTCGGGATTGGAAGTGTTATGCCTAGAAATGAAGTGGGGGGAATTCTGCATTCTTTGAAAACTGCTACGGTTTTATTGTCAATGAAACACATTATTTTATGCATTAAAACTTTGTAAAGGCATTTTCATTAATATTTGAGAACATAGCATTCTGAATCATATTTAGGTTTTTACTCGGTATTATAGAATTAAATTACCCTATAAAATTCCCTCAGGTTTGACGTTATTAATATGAGAGTATATCATAAGTATAGCATTCTACTTTCATGAAATTGGAATATGCTATCTACAAGTCAGCAATTCTTTCAATAAGTAATAGTTTCAGTGACGAAACGTACACCCCCGCAACCCACATTATCGAGGGTCTAAAGATCCCAAAAAAGGGTGTGGTTTTGAAATCCTTTGTATGGCTTTGAGCCCAAAACGTGTTTTTGCACAGAGGAGGGGGATAATATTCTCTGTTACATCACTGAATAGGTCTCAACTCTGTGTACAAACATTACCAAAGCGACTTTTATTTATTTATGTGTCCTGCAAAATAGTAAATTTGACTGTTTTAAATGTATATGGATCATTAAGTGAACATGTATGATTGAGGAAAAAGAAAGTAAAATGCGGGGAAATAGATTTGTGGCTAAATTTCCAATATGAATTACATTATCACTTACGGCAATATCACACTATGAATGTTTGTATAAGAATTCAAACAACAATGATCAAGATCTTACTTTGTAAGTAAGAACTTGCATATACTTCGTAATTCTTTGTTATTGATATGTGCATATTCGGACACTTGGAAATTCTAGACTAAGTTCTTAAATACATTTTTGTACAAATTATCCCAACTATATCTTAAGTGTACAAATAGATTGAATTTTTAAAAAAAAATTCACCTTTGTAAAAGTGAAACATACCCATGAATTAATTTTAAAAACTCTGGAACTAAACATTTATATAAAAAATTTTTAATTTAGTATAGACTGACCGGATAGGAGCTCTTGGTGAGTCACAACTGGTCCTCGGGAAGTAGTATGCCCATCACTGGCCTAGGCTGACTATTTGAGGAGAAAGCTCTTGAAGTCCACAAACTTATTTCCAGTCTATAAAAACTGTCTATCACTGGCCTAAGGAATCTAGTTTTGAGAATTTCTGCTTTTAGAAGACGCATGTGGAGATGAGCGGATGACTTCATCAAACCCAGTTCTTAAATGGAGCAAATTGTAGGCTTACGACAAGTCTTACAAAGTCTTACTGTTGCATTGCTACTGAAACACACGTAACTGCCCCTACTTAACGTAGGATATGTATCAGATGAATAGAACATCAAAGTATGATTCACAAGGAAATACCAGTTCAAAAACGAAGCTCACCAGAATATACAACAATACCGTGTGCTTTGATGCATCTGTAGAAATGCGGTGAATCAACTACTACTATATTCTCGACATTCTTAGAACGTACAGTAGGTTCTGAATTCTCCACTATTTAAAAAATTCCTTTCACGGCAAATTACTGAAAGTTGATTGCACATAAGCCGCTGTTTGCGAAGACTGCCATTGACCCCAACTCACCAACGGGAAATATGAAAGCGATGTTAGGATTAAATCATTTAAACGGCAGAATGGCAGAATGTGGTGTTCAGTATCGAGTTTTGGCTCAGTTTTTCTTATCTTAGATGAGAATCTGGTGTCGTCAAGGATATGGAGCCAATCCGATCACTGTAACTCAATGTCCTGTCATTCATTAATGTGGCATAATGGCTTGGCCATCAGATTTGATAATAGATAACTTCTAGTGCGCATCAAAGGCACATTAACAGACCGACGATACGTTAATAAAATATTACAGCTAATTGTGCAGCCTAGCATTCAGCATCTATCACCAGACACGCATTACAACATGTCTAATTGCCTTACTGGCCTGCAATGTCTCACCAATCGAGTATGTCTGTGCAGTTATTAGGGGACGTCAACTTGATTTGCCCAATCTCATTAAGAGGATGAACTAACTGTGAAGAGCAAATGAGGGCATGTAGGTTTTATCACTGATACGGGGCTCAAGCACGCCATATATGACCCCTTGTATTTCGTGATTTTTTTTCCTGCCCCTGTTGATCGGATGTAGAAAATTTCTTAAGTAGGGTGCTTCACTTGCACCCCTTGGGTCGACGAACTCATAAAACATGTTAGGGATACCCTTCCGCGTGAATGCTTCACCAATCAAAGAAGTAAGAGAAATAGAGAAAAAGTGTTCGCGCTTTAACATTGGCATGACGCGATGGAGTTTATAATGGGCTGCACTCGAAAATCAGGGAGATTCTAAGAGAATTTTAAATATACTTTAGAAAGACGTCAACAAAGACTTGGGAACGATGAGTTGCTTGAAGCCCAAGGAGACCCCATAGCCCTCGTATCTCTGACATTCATTTTTCAGATAAGTCGTTGATTTGTATATTTTCTTTATCATTCATATGTTAGTATACAAATCAAATTTCTTTAAGTTAATAAATGTACTTTCAATTTTTTTTCAATTCATCTTAAATTAATAATGATGCGAAGTGAAGTTGAGATTAATCTGGGTTGAACAGAAATAACGTCGCATCAATCACAATGTATGCCTTTTTCTGCTCACCCCTGTATTTTTATACATTGCAATTATCTTTTAAACCACTTATTCACACATGTATTATTTATTTGTGAATCAATTTTTTTCACATTCTCCCCTCCCTGTTATTGTGCAGCATTTTTTATGTCGAACAGAGTTATTTGGTATAAACTGCAATGCAAAATAAAATAATGGCCTGAAATCAAAATTATTTTGATGCAAATGTTTTTATGAGATAATGAATCGAATTTTTATATGTATACCTTTTTGCACAAAGTTACATTTTCTACAAAAATATTTATATTTTCAAAAAACCCTTTTTCCGGAAAACTATTTAAGATATCCGTTCTTTAATATAAAGAAGCATGTAAGAAGAAAAGAAACTAATCAATTTAAGGCAAAAAATCTAATTTTTTTTTCAATTATTCAATATAATAACAAATTTATCGCTCATGATAACTATAGAAAGAATGAAAACTTCTGTAAATTTATATTATTTGAAATTAAATTTTAAGGATTTTTATGTCACTTATATAAAGGATATTTTAATACAAAACTTGAGAGTAATTTTTCATCTGAAATAAAAATGCTTTTTTTATAAAAAAAAATATTTTTAATAATGGATTTTTATTGATTAAAAAATGTAGACTTACCATTTTTTTGAAGCAACAAAGAATAAAAATGTATTTTTTATATCTTCATAAGAAATACCTTGCTTACTATCTTTTTTCATTCCTTACAAACAAACATTTCAAATTTATATGCAATTTATACAAATTTTAGTGAACTACGTGTTTAATACTAGTACAACCAATTTTATTAAATGTGAGATACTAAAAACCATATAAAATTAGGTAAATACCGTTACACTGAAATCCTAATTTTATTTTATAAAAAAAACAATGGTTTATAGATCAGATTTAATCAAAATACATTCTAAAAAATCAATGTTCTGGAGCTGCAGCTTAAATTTTATACACATTCAGAATTCTCATCTTTTTTAATCTATTCGAACCAAAACTATTTTTATATAAAGAAATTTCTTAAGCATATCGTTGAATTTCATAAAATGTACTTTGAAACTGTGATCTTCCTACAGGCCTCAAATGTCTTTACAGTCCATACATCTACATATTATTTCAATTCAATTTATTTTCAAAAGAGGAAATCTTCCAATCTTTTTTAAAATGTCTATCAAAAATCTTTAATGATTTAAATAATGAGTGACTACATTCAAATCATTGAATCAATTAGGATTGATACAATGAATCATATCAAACTAAAGCTTTGATCTAAAGAACTCTCATCTCCAAATTAATTAACATAAGTAAACACATTTGTATCAGCAAACAGCTCCAGAACGTCTAAGGAGAAAGTTTTATAGGGGAACATCTCTCTCCTTGAATAATGTTCGTTGTTCTCCTTAGTATGTTTCAGAATAATAAAACGCAATATTAACGGTAGTGAAAGGAGTATTGCAACATATATCACAGGGCAGGATGATAATACAATAGAATGTCTCCTAAATTCGTTTTCTGATTAACCTGGTTTTTCCTGTCTTTCCCAAATAAATGATTACGTTCCTGGCTATTTCTTTTTGACTCGGTTGTAACAGGAAATAGGATTTAGACTCATGATCTCTCATATACGTTAGGGAATTGTAGTAAAGAAACATAATTTAGTTAATACATTTAGATGAACTTATTCTTTAACTATAAATATGTAGTTGTGCTTCTAATAATAAGAATTTATTACTTAAAAGATTCTACTATGATTTTTACAATGGTTGTAAGGAATAAATAGATGTTATTTTTATAAATGAATTAATGAGTAGTACGGTGCAAGCTACAACTTCTTACTCCTTATTTTATGTAAGTTAAGTTATTTTATTCTGCTTTTAGATATTATTCTATTTTTTAAAAGATTTTATTTTTTATAAAAGTAAATTTTTGTTTCCCTGTAAAATTATATAAATATAAGAATAATTAAAGGGCTAAGAAGTTTTAGGATATGCTAAGAATAATCAGTATATTTTCGTTAAAATAAGAGAAAAAAATCATTGCAGGACTTCTGTTTTACAATACACTCTATGCTTACAACCACAGCTTTATTAGAATTTTAAAAATTTCTATCCATACATAATATTTTTGTATTTAATGACACAGTAAACAAATTTCAAAGTTCAGTGATTTTAGAAAACATTTATGAACTATTTGTTCATCGAGGCAAGCGTACTTCGGACCAGTGACGTTATAGATAATATTAGCCCCCCCCCTTGCAAACTCAGGCTTTTTCTTCAATATCTTATTAATTGGTTAAATATGTACTTGGCGTCGGTCAGACTTTAGGCCCCCTAGAATCCCTCCCAGCGATACAGGGATTGCGGTGGTGTAGTTACGTTACTCCACTAATACGGTCGAATAGTTAAATTTATTTTATTTAAAAAATATATGCTTATTAATAATCTTAATTAAATAAATACAACAGAATTTCAGCAATTACCCTTAAAATATGAATGAGAATGAATTAATTTTTTAAAGGTTACTCCATTTTTTAAATTTTCCCCCCCAAAAATATGCAATATAAAAGAAAGTTTTCCGTAATGATTAAAGTAAAAAAAAAAAATGAAAATGTGTGTTTGTTTTATTTCTTATGTTCTGTTAATGTATGTTTTTTTTTCTCTGTCAATATTAAGATTACGCGATTGCATAAAAAAGTGTTTATTTTGATTATTTTAATTTTACGGATACGAACTTTTTTTTAGAAAAAAAAATTAAACGGTATTCACACAAAAATAAGTAATTAATATTCCAGATAATTAGTGTATAATGATCTTCCAATTAACATCCCCTTAAGAGATCGAAAAATTCATGAGAATTTTCTATGAGTAATAAAAATTATCTTTTTTTATTAATGTTAAAACAATTTGATGAAAAAGGTAAACTATTATTTTACTTATTTATTTGATTTGTTGAAATTCTAAATAAAGAAAATCAATACATACTAAAAAACTCATGACAAAAATCAAATCCAAAGACATGGCAACCTGAACTCGAAAAGACTTGTTTTATAATTACTGTTTGCTTTTTCCCATTCGAAGCTACGAAACGTTGCTGACGAGATAGTCATATAATTTTTACCAACCTATAATTACAATTTTTATTACTTGAGTAGCTTTATGCTATTCAGCGGCTTAAGTTATACCTTAGACAGATATGAAATTGCCTTACACTCTCGATTTAATATACTTATACCAATTCTTTTAGTAATAGTTTTATTGGCTTTTTCATATAGAACAAATATCGCGCATTCAGACAGACCTCTTTACTTTCGCACAATACCCTATTTCTCACATTAAAAAAATTAACCTTTTAAAAGTTTTTTGTCTATAATGAAGAAGCTTAATTTCATAAAGAACTCTCTTAAGTGTGATAACTCGCTCTGCATTCTCGGACACACGTTACTTTTTACAGTAACAGACTGTACGGAATTGTAATCACAATTGTGTTGCTCCGATTAAAAGATCAAAATAGATTTTCAGACCAGCATTAGGATGTACATCAGCATGCTGTGTGTTTTGTCTATTTACATTTCTTTATGTTCAATTTTTTTACCACATAAACTGATGAGTGAGTGTTTTTCAACATCACACTATAAAGAAACACCATGGCTATTTCAACGGACCTCATATTATACAACGGCGTTTAAGAGACGAGGACAACACCTGAGCAGGTAAACCCCTTTCTAAACTACCACACCATGCCAAAAAGTGTACATAGATACAAGACGCGTGTCAGACCATCTACATGGCAATAGGGCTCAAAATATTTAAAAGGAAATATGGAAAATTAAAATTATAGAGTTAAATATAAAAAATATGAAAGAATGGAAAGTTTTTACGGAAACAAGATTTAAACCACAGAGATTTTAAGTAGCAATTATCATACTTATAAAAAATTTTACATTAATAAAGCTTAAATGTTGTCGTGTCATAAAGCATTCTGGGTTCCGGTAAGCGCCGAATGATCCACAAAGCAGCGACGGCTTTGAGAAATAGTGATCCTTCTCTACAAAGCAGCGAAGACTCTGGGAAGCGGTGATTGCTCTATAAAGCAGTAATGGCTGTGGAAAGTGTTAGTAGCTTCACAAAACACTGATAACTCCAGGAAGTAAAACTACAATATAAAACGGTAGCAATGACGGGAAGTAATAGCATTAGCGTAAAGATATGATCTGTGTATAGTATATAATATGTATCTTTCTGTGTTATAAATAATATGCGCACTTAAATTATACAAATTTTGTCATTAAAAAGAGTAAGAGAAGTCATTACAAGAAGTTACGAAATTAATAGGGCTGTGTGTTGAACCTAATACTTTCGAATTAAATCCAAAATACGGAATACTATTACTTATCCTATTACATGAAATAATGTCAACCCCAGGATGCTCCTACATTACGGAATACGGAAGAAGTAATATGGAGATGAATTCTTGATAAACATATTTAAGTAAGTTCTTGAAATTTTGTCCCACCATCATTTTACTCCATCGTTCCGTTGGTGGATTTACCAAATACGAAACTTATGCTTCATTTTTTCTAACTCTTAAATGTAGTTTTTTTAATTAAAAATAAATATTTTTTGTACAAATTATTAATGAAAAGTAAAGAATAAAATGTTAAAAAGGGAATATTTTAACTTTATTTTTTTTAAACAATCTGACAAGGGGAGGGCACGACTAAGGAAATTCATTTTGGGACGAGACTTGGTGTAATAGTAGTACTCCTTTAGAATGTCTAACCCAGGGGTCGCCAAACTTTTTTGATCATCGCCCCCTATATAATTTTTCGAAATCTCCATAGACCCCCACAATTGTAATTTTCAGGTAATTAAAATAAAACTATATATTAGTCTAAATTTTTAATAAATCAGAAACAGTAAGTAAAGTAGCTACAGATTTTTTACTTCTTAATGAGATGAGTGTGCCTGGTGTTTCTTGGCAAGGTTCGCTATATTGGGTTCGAAATTAGTCAATTTTAACCGTAAATCCCCTCGAAGCTCCACATTTAATTTATTTCTGTTTTTAGTTAAAATTGAATTAACGTGACTGAAACCGGCTTCAACCACATACGAACTTGAAAACGCCAGCATAAATGGCTGAGCCATCTCGTAAAGTTTCACATATTTTTGCTTTATATTTATATTAGTCCAAAATTTATGTATTGTCAAATTTTTAATAAGTTTTTAATTGTTTTCTTATTTATTATTTTATTTTCTATAAAGAATATAATATTAAGTCAATTATAAAAATATTTTAAATTTTTACGTACGCAGTTAGATATGTGTGATTTGCGTATTAAGAACTGTTTTTTCCTTCGAGTCCCAATAGACCCCCATTCGACCCCTTGGGTCAGATAGACCCCATACTGTTGTTAAATAGACCCCTAGGGGTCTATGTAGACCACTTTGGCGACCCCTGGTCTAACCCTTAATGTATTTGCACCGAATGGGCAGTCAATTCGGAGAATATAGCCTTCAAAATCCATGATTAGCTTTTATACAATAAATTTCTATTATCTACAGCGATGCAGTAGCGTAGTTCGTAGTGTACCGGCTTTCTAAGCGCGAGGACTGCGTTCGAATCGCGGGATAAACTCCTTTCTTCGAATTCATTTAATTAGTTTTTCAAATTAAATAAATTTTTTAAGAAAGGTTAAAAAATATTCAAGATATTTTATGTAATTATTTTGAACTTTAAAAGGTAAAATAATTACTGTAATTATATAAATATTTATATTATATTTTATAAATATATTTTAAAATTAATAAATAATATTTATAGTAAAATAGATTATAATAAATATTAAATGATATTTTGCATAAAAATTAGTTACAAATAGTTTTATAATGTGAAATACAATATATTATACATAAAATATTACATATAATGTAAAATAATCTATAAAATGTGATATTATTAATGTTTTTTTTTCTAATGGGGCTGCGTATATATATATTGGCATTTTAACCTTTGCAGACCTAGTACATTCCCCAGGAGCTGTTATCACTTTTTAGCACGGCACCATATAGGCGATACCAATTACCGCATGTAATTTTGACGCCCAGTTTCCTCCCCAGAGGAAGGCACCTGAGCACTTGACGATACGAACCTGTACTAGGAATTTATTTTGCCGAAAACATCCAAGCCAAACAGACACTCCATTGTTCATTAACATGTCGTATAATCAAACGACGTCAATTTTTTGCATCATGAAAATCCATCGACTTGGGTAGAACCCGCAATCTAGGGTGCAGAAGGCCAGCAACAAACTAACCACGCCAACCAGGCGGCTGTAATTATGAAAGTTAAATTATTGATTTTATAATTAATATAATAAAAATAATGTATGTATATATTTTTATATAGTTTTTTCAATTTAATTATTTTATAATTATATAAAATATTTAATAAGTCCTTTTTAAATAAATGTAATAAATTTAAAAGAGAATGAAATTAATAGAAAAAAAGTTGATTGGGTGACTCGAACCCTATCCACCCGCGTTGAAAACAGGTGCACTACTAACTATGCCACCGAGTGGCAGGAAGTAACGGAAACTTAATTGTATAAAAGCTAAACATGAATTTTGAAGGCTATTTTGTCCGAAATGACTGTTCATTCGGCGCTAATACATTGAGGTTGAACACCCTAAGGGAGTACTACTATTACACCAAGTCTCATCCCAAAATGAATTTCTTTAGTCGTGCCCTTCCCTTGTGAGTGATTTAATATGATAGGTTTGAACCAATGGCTAATGTATAAATGGGGATTCTCGTAACCTAGATGGGATTCAAAGCCCTCAATATTAGTGAAGTTATTTCTGAAAAATATTGTTTGTTATTATTTTCGTTGAGGTTGTTCAATGAATAAAAATATAGGTTCTACTCGAAGAAAAAGTAGGAGTAAAAAACAGAAGTGTGCATGAAATTATTGTACATTACAGCGCAATAAGGGAACACGTTTTATAGAATACAAATTCGAAGAATAAATGAAAAAAGATGACGCTGTAGAGGAAAAAATTCTACATATTATACAATTTATAACTCAGTATAAGCCAAATTTATTCACATTGTTTCTTCATTAATGCAAATTAAACATCAACAACAAGAAATCGAATTACAATAATAATTTTAATTAATAACAAAGCTGTCTAACAAACCAGTCTACATTGCCTTGACAAAAAACAATCATCAATCCACTTCAGTTCTTTTTAAGTTGACTTACGATTACAGACGCAATGAATATGTTCTCAGTACAAAAATATGTTTTTCTTTGAAAATTAAAATCATACAATGAGTTTTTATGCAGTAAAAAAATTATTTGCTTAGCTATCTACGAAATGTGAATTCAGATATTGAGTTAAAACTGAAAGTATTTTTTTTTACTTGTCGTTGTTTAAACAATAAAAAATTGATGTAGGAAATGATTTCTAAGGTTAATTTAAGCACTTTAAAAACCTTTTCTAAAACAATCAATTTTTTCCCAGACAAAAAAAAAATAGCACATAAAAAGGGCCAAGACTATTTTTAAATAAAAATTAAGTAAACTTTTGTAACTTGATAAATTAGCAAAAAGTGTGTCACTCAATCCCACCAATCAAGTAATTAAGCTATTATTGTTGAGGATTAAAAAAAAAGGAATAGCCTTGGGTTTTTTTATTCAAATTATTTGAAAGAAATTTGTACCAAAATGGGTAATTAATTGCATATTCAAGTGCACATATCGGTAATTAAATTTTCATTTATGCTGTTCTTTTTTAATTATCCATTTAATTATTTTTAATAAGCGAAGAACCTGATATTATTTTTAAGAAATATATGAAAATAAAAATTTATGAAAACCATTGGAGTCATTTTTAAGTCTCTCGATAAATTTTCATGTCATTTGAATTCAAAAGTTACAATAGCTTATGTTTTCTTCACAGCATTATTTTTTCCTTATTTTAAAATACTAAAGGATTTCTCTCTCTCTCTCTCTAAGCAAAAAGCTCATTTTTGTGCGAAAAATATGAATTCTCGAACACTATTTTTATTTAAGATATTTGTTCAAATTTTATGCATACAAACCATTATTTAAAAAATATCGTTTCGACTATCACCAGCAATTTTGTTAATAAATGTAGTTGATTTCATCTTTCTTACTGTGTGCTCAAAAATTATTAGGTAGTTTAGTTAAAATATCTAAGGAACTTTTAATGATAATTATTCAAAAATTTCAGTCTTCTAATGAATTTCTTACTGGACACTGATTTTTAAAGATAATACAACCTTATTCATGACCCTTGTCCATTTACTACGCACATATATCATTCTAAACAATGCCGACAGCTTCAATGAAATGCAACAGGAAGTCCCTTTATAAAAGGAGGCCAAGAAAAAATCCCATTTGACAGCACCTTACAGTATACCTTTCTAATAAATATCGCTTACTAAGAAGCGTCAATCTCTTTGTCCGCAAAAAATCATGTGCTGATTATTCCGGACATCCCCCAAATCTTCATACTCCTGTTCCTTTTTTCAAAACCCTTTTCAAGGATATGAAACGATTAACTACCAAGAATTTCGATTGAACTCTTCATCTACGCCCTCATTTTAAGAATACCAATTAATCCCCTGCATGTAGAGTATATATAATCAGAATTATTTTTTCTTTCTTTTTTTATATACTGCTGTTTGAAAAAAAATGGAACACCATGAAGGAATCTTCCGAATTAACTGCAATTTGATGCACATACGACTTGTATTAGCGCAAGTAAATAACGAAATTTTCAAAGCAAAAAAAAAAGTGTCCAAAATCAGTATTTGGTGTAGCCACCAGGCACTGCAATAAGTGTAGTTATACAACGTGGCATGGGATCAAACAGATTTTGAATGCCTGCTTGTGAAAGATAATTCCATATTGCTGTATGCACAGTTAAAGTTCGTATTTTCAACGAGGATCACGAGCGAGACACCAACCAACAAATTCCACACGTGCTCAATAGGTAACATACACACATGTCCATAAATTAAGGATAATTCAGAATCACACAGAAATTGAACTCTAAAACAAAAATTTTTCCTGTAGATTTATCAAACACATCTTGAAGAAGAATATGCAAATTACAGGAAACCTCCAAGGGCGCGGATAGTACGTCACAATGACGAGAGTGTAAGAGAAGGGTATATAAGGAATGGTGGCAAAGAAGTAAAATTGTTCACAAGCGCTTTAAAAGCCTTTCAGTGCAATAACCGCATAGTTAGAGCACAAAGGAAGCATTTGGATGATTTTTTACGTGGTAGAATTATCGGACGACTGGGATGTGAACGTAACCAGCTGGAAGTATCCGATGAACTTGGAATCGCCCAGAGTTTCATCTCCATGCTTTGACAACGATTCCAAGATAATGGTAATGTGAGTAGATGTTACAGCACAGGTCGCCCCCGAGTTACAACGCCGAATGAGGACCGGTATTTGACAGTTACTGCCAAAAGAAACAGACGGAGCACAGCATCAGACTTATCTCGTCAACTCTCTTCAGCGACCGGTACGACAGTTTCAAGGCAGACCATGTACAGACGCTTAGGGCACATTGGTCTATATGCTCGTACGCCTGTCAGATGTGTTCCCCTTACCGCAACTCACTGTCGCCTGCGATTAACCTGGAGTAGAGAGCATGCATTGTGGACACCGTAACAGTGGTCTTGTGTGATGTTTTCCGACGAGTCCAGGTTTAGTTTGCAGTCTGATTCTCGCCGGACTTTCATATGGAGAGCGCAAGATACTCGTTACCACCAAGAGAACACCATTGAACGACACCGTTACGGTTGTGCAGGATGGCTCGTTTGGGGAGGAATTATTCTTGGTTCCAAAACTGACCTGCATGATCAGAGTGTACCGATGACAGGCCACATCTATCGGGATGTCATTCTGGAACAACATGTACGTTTGTTTCAGGGTGCCATGGGTGCTGAACTTCTGTTTATGGATGACAACGCCCGTCCTCACCGTGCAAACATTGTAGACTAATGCCTTCAATCGGAGGATATCACCCGTATGGATTGGCCAGCATACTCTCCGGACTTGAATCCAATAGAGCATGTGTGGGATATGCTTGGCCGACGAATTGCAGCCCGTCAACCCCCTCCCACCTGCCTTCCGGAATTTCGGAGGGCATTGCTTGATGAGTGGTGTAATATTCCCCAAGATCAGATTGATAATTTGATACTCAGCATGCGTAGGCGTTGTAAGGCCTGTATTGCATGATCCGGGAGACATACTCCGTATTAACCATCATACTAACCATGTTATACTGTTTTTTGTAAATAGGTTCTTTATTGAAATTTGCTCCAGGGAGTAAAATTCGCAATTTTTATTAATTATGTCAAACATATAGTATCTTTTTTGCTCTTTACCTTTTGTTTAATAAATAGACTTTACAAATAAGCCAAATTTGTTTTGCTTCTGTCTCTTTCTTTGCCTGAACTTCATTATCCTTAATTTATGGACATGAGTGTATATGGCGAATAAGAAGCCAAGGAAGAAGTTACATGTGTTGGGCTGAACAGAAGTCTCGGACAGTCTTTGCAACATATGGGTTTGCATTAGCCTACCGAAAGATAGCTCACGGGTGTCCTTGAAGGAAGGGAATGACTTTGAACTGTAGCACTTCACGAACGTACCTGATGCTATAGAGATTACCCTCAATTCGTAGCAAATTGGATCGTCCATGATAGAAATCACACCCCAAACCCTAACTTCGGGTTTTAGGCCACTATGTCGTTCTATAACGCACTCTGAAAGGCAGCGTTCACCGGCATAGCGTCTAACACAAATGCGGCCGTCATGGTCCTACAAAATAAGCGTGATTCATCTGAAAGTAAACTTGGTGTCAATCAGCTTCCCAGGCTTTGTGTTCATTAGCCCATTGCAGACGCAGCCGTCGATGGTTTGCCATGAGGGGGATCCTGTACAAAGGCACACTTGCACTCAATCCCCGGTGCAGCAGACGTTGACGAATTGACGAAGCCGATACTAGTACACCTGTAGAAGTAGACCAACATGCTGCCAACTGAATGAAGGAAGCTATACCATCATTCACCACCATGCTGAGCAGGTGTCGAAAGTCGCACGCTGATGTTACATTCCGTCGTCCCCTGCTCGTTTTTCGAGTTGTTCGGTGCTCGTCGGTCCACTGCTTCCAAACTCGCAATATTGTGGATTTGTTCCGCTGCACACGAGCTTCTATTGCGTAATAGGAAAATCCTCCTTCCCTAATTCCGATAATCCTCCCCAGTTCAATCTCCGTAAGTTGTTGTAATTTCTACTTATTTCGTCGTGTAGGTATACTTATGTCTCAATAAACGTTCGCCACACTAACAAATAATCATTAACTATTTTCAACGTCCAGCTACAGCCCTCTATTTATACGCTTTCAGCATCAGTTCAGAGGGCGCTACGCACACGCAGTGGCTCTGAAACTTTAGTAATTTACGTACTATCTTATAATTGATATTTGCTGCAAAGTTCATTTAATTCTGATGATTCCTTCATAGTGTTGCATTTTTTACAAACAGCAGTGTATAATAGTAATTTGCTTGGGCTTGCTTTAAGTAATTTTCCGCTGTGTTTGTTTTGGCAATGGTACGATTAGAGCAGAGACAGGTGATTTTACAGATCCGCTGATGACATATAATGTCTTGTTAGTAATATCTAACACCTTTTAGGGGGGGGCGGAATTTAACTGGGTTTGCATAAAAATCATTACTCTTTCATTGATTATTACTATTGAAAACATTTCCAACACTAAGTTTGGCAAATTAGTTTTAAAAAAAAACTGAAAAATTATGCATTGTAACCTTTTGGAAAAAAAATATATTATCTCTTTTTTTTTCTGTAGATGTTTATGATGTATTTTATTATTACTTACGATGAATGTCGAATTTACTTTTTTAAATAGAAACGATTTCACAAATTGCGTCCACACGTCTCCAGAGTCACACAAATGGAACTGGACAAGTTCCAATGGGACACGTTGGACCATCTGTCCTACAGTCCGGACATGTCACCCTGCGATTTCCATGTGTTTGGTCCACTGAAGAAACACCTGAAAGGAAAGCGCTTCAACTCGGACGACGTACTCAAGGACACTGTGAAGGACTGGGTCTCGTCACAGCCACAGGAATTCTGGGAACAAGGAATCCTGCGGCTTGTTCATCAGTGGGATTGTTGTGCTTAGGCCTATGGTGTATATTTTGAATAAAGTCTATATTTGTGTACCCACCGTGTCATTTCGTACCTTTTCATTTGATCACCCCTTGTATTTATACGTCATGCGATCCTTTTGTTCCTCATTTTTAGGAATGCTTCTTTAAACAAAAAAATTTACCTAAGCATGTTAATGAACCCAAAATGTATGATTAATTTATTCCAATTTAAACTTACTTTTAAAATTTCCCTTTTTTTATGACTTTTCAGAAATATTTGAAAATTTCTACTTTTCTTTATGGATATTTTTTTTAAAAAAACTTTTCTCAGTTGTGAACTAATGAGCCATTGTTATTATGTTACTAGGTCTGTATAATTTATTTAAAGGCTCATAATATATAAACATAAAAAAATTAACATTTGAAAAAAGCTATTGTACAGTTTTGGATCATAATGACATATATCTCAATATTCTTCACAATATTAGAAAGATCATTTATTTACTATACGAATATACCTTCTCTGGGCAATAGGATTTATTTTTCAGTGTTTATTTTAAAAATCAAATA